>JAJAGP010002058.1:0-7500 GCA_025084515.1 Ancistrus triradiatus
TGGGCACTGGGGCCCCAAGCGGGCCAATGACCGTAACTCTGTTAGTTTTCGACCTATGGCCACAAAATTTGCCAGGCTTCGTCCAACGAGAAATCTGACATGACATGTGATGCCCATGGGGCCCCTGTGGACCCCAGCAGGACACTTGGGCCCCTAGCAGGCCATTGACCGTGACTCAGTCAGTTATTGGTTTATGACCACGAAATTTGGCAGGCTTGGTCCCGGGTGCAATCTGAGGTAACATGTCATACCCTGAGGTGACTACAATGACTACAGTCAGCTTTCGACCTACATACTCGGTCCCTGATGCACAAGGCCGGGGGCATGCACCGCCGCAACACACTCGCAGTTTCTGCAGGAACTGCACTTTCTAGTTTTTATTATTATTATTTTATTTTTTTTTATTATTTCACCCGATTTTCGGTTCGTATCTCCTCCTACAGTTTTCAAGATATCGACACGGGACAAACACCAAAACGTCCGGCATGTTTCGGAGAAGTGTGCTTGTTGATAGCTAAGAGAAATGTTCTTGCATTCGCACGCTACTCTCGCATTTGTGCAAAAAAAAGTCCCATTCACTTGCATGGGATTTTATTTAAAACTGCCGTAACTCGGTCATGTGATGCCCATGGGGCCCTTGTAGACCCCAGCAGGGAACTGGGGCCCCTGGCGGGCCAATGACCGTAACTCAGTCAGTTTTCGTCCTCCGGCCATAAAATTAGGCAGGTTTGGTCCTGGGTGAAATCTGAGGTGACATGTGATGCCCATGGGGCCACTGTGCCCTGCTGGGCAATGACCGTGACTCAGTCAGTTATTGATTTATGACCACGAAATTTGGCAGGCTTGGTCCCAGGTGCAATCTGAGATAACATGTCATACCCTAAGGTGACTACAATGACTACAGTCAGCTTTCGAACTAAATACTCGGTGCCTGATGCACGTCACAGGGTAACGCACCGTCGCAACACACTCGCAGTTTCTGCAGGAACTGCACTTTCTAGTTTTTATTATTATTCCACCTGATTTTCGGTACGTATCTCCTCCTACACTTTGAGATATCGACACGGGACAAACACCAAAACGTCCGGCATGTTCCGGAGAAGTGTGCTTGTTGATAGCTAAGAGAAATGTTGTTGCATTCGCACGCTACACTCGCATTTGTGCGAAAAAAACGTCCCATTCACTTGCATGGGATTTTGCGTTTCAACTGCCGTAACTCAGTCAATTTTGGAGCTACAAACACCAAACTCGGCATGCTCGGACCTGGGTTGAACGAGACCCCTCAGGTCAAGTTTCGCACAGATTGCACTCTTTGAACACTTTGTATCACTCTTTAAAAATCACCCCATTCATTCTCTATGGCAAGTAGCTAGAGTGCACACTCTAGCCTTGAGTGAAAATCCATTAATGCAGTTTTTCACTGAACAACCGTGTCTAAAACCCTGATACTTTCATCTAGAAACTCCATTCAATCTGCAAATGGTAGAGATACTTCCCCTTCATAAATCATCCAACTATTTCTTCCGTAAACAAATTATTTTTCGAGTTATGATGATTTGTTCGAGACCAGGGACTGAAACTTCCCTCATTCACAGAAATGTTAAATTTGGGAACTGCGAGGCGCCTTTTTTCAAAGTTTCATTTGTGTTTAACCTATCATAACTTTGAGGCTTTTTCGTCAATCCACATCATCTTATATCATAGCAATCATCAAGGGGTCCTCTCTCAAACAAACTTTTCAGATAATTGATTGGTTACATTTTTTTCGAGTTATGACCATTTCTTTGAGAAGTCCAAAACCGCTTGAAACACGGGCTTTCAATCAGTCTTTTCGCGAAACAAACGTGTGTAAAATCATTATACTTTCACCTACAAACTCCATTTAAATTTCAAATGGTAGACATACTTCGCCGTCATCACACATCCAAATATCTCGTCGTTCAACAAATTCAAATTAGTTCTCCAGTTATGACCGTTTGTTTGACAGCTTTCACATGAAAGAAGGCACAGCACAGACACCGCGTTCAAGCTATCCACGCTTCAGAGATTCACAGTCAAGCCATCCGCACTTTAAATCCGAATGCGCCTATATACGCGATATTACGGTATTGCGCTGCTCGCTACAGGGTGACGCTGCTTATGCACACAGAAACAGACTAACATGTTTTTAACAGTTTTGAAAGACTTTACCATTGTTTTAAAAAGTTTTGGTGTAGAAATCCACTTTAACTACATATATAAGTACAAACAATATTTTCATAATTGAACTAGTTTACTTGCATTATTACTTTAAAAAGCAATAATATATTTAATAGCTTAACAATCACTGTGTAAAATGGTTTTCATATATAATATTTCTCAGAAAAAAAATCCAAACAACAGTCCTTTTAATTTTAAATGATGTTTGAAAGCCCATTTCCTTCAGAAAAAGTTACCTATTGATCTGAAATTTCCCCTAATGCCAAAAACCATTCCACTGCCAATCACTGGCATTCCACAGTATCATTTCTTCATTAATCCAAGTTAAACATGTACTACATGTAGGAGACTAAATAAACTATTTACAAATAGTCTGAACTTGGTTATCTGTTTCTCAAAAACTACCCATAATGCCAAAACCATTCCACTGCCACCCAAGAGTGGCACCCCTTGGCTATCACCACTGCAAGTTTGGACAAATTTCACTGTACCATTTTTTCATAAATCCAAGTTAAACTTGTGCTACCTGTAGGCGAACAAATACACACATTTCATATAGGCTGATTTTGGTTATCTGTTTCTCAAAAACTACCCATAATGCCAAAACCATTCCTTTGCCACCCAAGACTGGTATACCTTACCTGTCAGCAGTGCAAGTTTGGACAAATTTCACTCTACCATTTTTTCATAAATCCAAGTTAGTCATATGATCTTTAGGCAATTTAACTGTAATTGCATCGGCTGATTTCAGTTATCTATTATAAGTACTCCGTGAGCCTCTTGGCATTTATTGATAGAAAGCGTCACCGCTAGTCACGACATTGAGTAATAAATATATTCTATAATATTTTCAAACAAGACACTGAAGAAACACTGAAATAGCAATTTATGATAATATTTAATTAAAATAATTTTGAAAAGATTTTCATTTTTTGTTCAAAATTGTTGTGCAAGAAGTGTAATTCATTGACTGAAGCTGGGGATTTTATAATAGTTTTACATTCTGGGCTTTTAATTTCATTTTTGTAAACACTATTATTATTGCCATTTTATTTATTAATGTTGTTATATATATAGTCATGCAGTTATCTCTTCTACTATGACTGTTGAAAAGCCCAATGCCAAAACTATCCGCACTAATGTGGAGCTGTTGCCCTCTTTGTTTCCATAATAGACTTTATTGGCCAAGTTCATTTGCAAAAAAAAAGTGCACATTTCTGTAGGCTCATTACTAAAGACAGTATGTTGGTGATGTGGGGGTCTTTTTCATCATTGTGAAGTCATAGGAAGTCTAGGATGGTTCTTATCTTTCCTGTGGATGTGTTCCATCCTTGAGAAGTTTACAGTTTGCCTACACCTGTAAAGTAAGTAGTATGAAATCTTTTCTATTCTTGTAAGGTATAGCCTGCACGAGTCCAAGGCATGAAGTGTGCCCATCTTCTGCCAACCCCCCACACACCAAAATAATGTTTGAAAATACATTAATGCTGAATAAGGAAAAAGGTTGAAAAGCCTGGACATTAAGCATATCAATATTTGTTAAAAACCACTACCACAATTTTGTACTGCAAATAAACAGGCTGAGAAATGTGATGATTAAGCAGATATGAGTAAACAAATGGTGTTGACTCTTATTTCCTGAGCATTCTTCAGTGTCAGCTAGTTGAAAAACTTCCCCCCCCCAGTCTTATATACATCACCTTTGCATAACGACTGGTACCAGCACCATTGCATAACAATGGGGACCGAGTGATCAGTTTTAATACGCAGATTGCATATCCCATGAATGACAATGGCCATGTGTGCCATTCACACTGGATTGGGGAAGGGCTGCAATGTACAACTCCTGGCAATCCTCCCGGCACTTAACAGCGTAACACCAGTTTCTGGCCTAGCATGTTTTGGGCGTTTGAAAGCCCACAACTTTTCCCATTGTTCGGCCTGTTAATGTGATGGGAGAAGATGCCAGGAATTGTACATTGCAGCCCTTCCCCCAATCCGGTGTGGAATGGCACACAATTGCCATTGTCATCAATGGATATGGCAATTCTGCGTATTAAAACTGATCACCGGTCCCATTGTATGCAATGGTGCTGGTACCAGTCGTTATGCAAAGGTGATGTATATAAGACTGGGGAAGTTTTTCAAACTAGCGACACTGAAGAAGCCACTTAGATGAGTGACGAAACGTTTCGCCAACAAACCTTGTGTCACCCCCAGATGAACAGATTCAACTTCTGGGATTAGGCTGGGCTTCTGTATTCCTGTGAAAGGAAATCTACGGAATGTAATGACATTGTAGAGAATTGTGTTGCTCAAAGACATGATGACTGAAATGGTTTTTTGTCAAGACACCAACCATATTCCAGCACCTTTAGGATGTACTCTTCACACCAGCTGAGGCCTTTTCACAAGCATTCAGCAGGAAATAAGAGTCAACACCATTGTTTACTCATATCTGCTTAATCATCACATTTCTCAGCCTGTTATTTGACAGTACAAATTGTGAGTGAGGGTTTTATAAAAAATACTGATAGCTTAATGTCAAGGCTTTCAACCTTTTCCCTTATTCAGCATTAATGTATTTTCAACAACATGATTTGTGTGTTGTGCAAAAAGGGGAAATGGCACTTCATGCCTTGACTCGCGGCAGGCTATACCTTACAAGAATAGAAAAGATTTCATACTACTTACTTTACAGGTGTGGAAAACTATATAACTCTCAAGGATGGAAACACATCCACAGGAAAGATAAGAACCATCCTAGACTTCACAAGGATGCAAAAAGACCCCCACATCACCAACTACTGTCTTTAGTAATGAGCCTTACAGGAATGTGCCCACTTTTTTTGCAAATGAAAACTTGGCCAATAAAGTCTATTATGGAAACAAAGAGGGCAACAGCTCCACATTAGTGCGGATAGTTTGGCATTGGGCTGTTCAAACAGTCATAGTAGAAGAGATAACTGCATGACTATATTATATAACAACATTAATAAATAAAATGGCAATAATAATAGTGTTACAAAAATGAAATTAAAAGCCAGAATGTAAAACTATTAATAAAATCCCCAGCTTCAGTCAATGAATTACACTTCTTGCACAACAATTTTGAACAAAAAATGAAAATCTTTTCAAAATTATTTTAATTAAATATTATCATAAATTGCAATTTCAGTGTTTCTTCAGTGTCTTGTTTGAAAATAATATAGAATATATTTATTACTCAATGTCGTGACTAGCGGTGACGCTTTCTATCAATAAATGCCAAGAGGCTCACGGGGTACTTATAATAGATAACTAAGATCAGCCGATGCAATTACAGTTAAATTGCCTAAAGATCATATGACTAACTTGGATTTATGAAAAAAATGGTACAGTGAAATTTGTCCAAACTTACAGTAGCGACAGCTAAGGGGTGCCAGTCTTGGATGGCAGTGCAATGGTTTTGGCATTATGGGTAGTTTTTGAGAAACGGATGACCAAAATCTGCCTATTTGACGTGTGTATTTGGTTGCCTACAGGTAGCACAAGTTTAACTTGGATTTATAAAAAAAAAAATGGTACAGTGAAAATTCTCCAAACTTGCAGTGGTGACAGCCAAGGGGTGCCAGTCTTGGGTGGCAGTGGAATGGTTTTGGCATTATGGGTAGTTTTTGAGAAACAGATAACCAAAATATGTTTTCTTATACAAATAGTACAAGTTTAACTTGGATTTATGAAAAAATGTTACAGTGAAATCTTTCCAAACGTGCACTGCTGACAGCCAAGGGGTACCAGTCTTGGGTGGCAGTAGAATGGTTTTGGCATTATGGGTAGTTTTTGAGAAACAGATGACCAAAATCTGCCTATTTGACGTGTGTATTTGGTTGCCTACAGGTTGCACAAGTTTAACTTGGATTTATAAAAAAACGGTACAGTGAAATCTGTCCAAACTTACTGCTGACAGCTAAGGGGTACCAGTCTTGGGTGGAAGTGGAATGGTTTGGGTATTATGGGCAGTTTTTAAATATATAATTGTTTTATTCTAATAATAATTATTCTAATAATGCAAGTAAATTCAATTATGAAAATATATTTCGTACTTATATTTAGCAAATGTGGGTTTCTAGACCAAAAAAAATAGTAAAGTCTATCAAAACTGTTAAAAAAATGTTAGTCTGTTTCTCTTTGTTTAAGCAGCGTCAGCTTGTAGCGAGCAGCTCGCCTATATAGGAGCATTCGGACTTAAAGTGCGGATGGCTTGACCGTGAATCTTTAAAACGCGGATAGCTTGACCGCGGTAGCACAGACTGGGCTCGTTTCACACACACACACACACGCAGTCCACGCCCACACACGGAGAGCAGATCGCGATGAAAGACGGATTCTTTGAACTTACATTTGCATCAATATGGCTAATATGAAGGCTTGATCATTACTGTACAATATCGTAATTAATTAAACAGTCCAAACCTTTAAGTCCGGTTAAACAACAATCCACACGAGCACAGAGTAAAACATGGCCGGCACAGCCGGAAACGGTCAATCCACTACTGTTCACTACACACTAGATCCATCCTACACTCTTAAAGGGCCAGAAGGCTTTTATGTAAATCGCATTACATGACAATTACTACATGGCTTTACTAAATCGGCATGAAAGAATAATATATAGAGATTAATATTTCATGCAGTAAAGATGACACTACAGCCGTTTCTCAACACCAAGTACGCCAACTTCGGACTTGCATACTTCCTAAGTCTGGAGTAAGAAGTTACATTGCTTGCATAGTAACACAGAGGGCACCGAGATACCTGGCAGGACAGTTTTCGCCCTACAGCCATGAAATTTGGCAGGCTTGGTCCCGGGTGCAATCTAAGGTGACATGTGATGCCCATGGAACCCCTGTGGACCCCGGCTGGTACTGGGGGCCCTTGCGAGCCAATGACTGTTAACTCAGTCAGTTTTCAACCTATTGCCAAAAAATTCAGCAGCCTTGGTCCCGGGTGCAATCTGAGGTGACATGTGACGCCCATAACGCCCCTGTGGACCCCAGCTGGGTACTGGGGCCCCTTGCGAGCCAATGACTGTAACTCAGTCAGTTTTCAACCTATTGCCAAAAAATTCAGCAGCCTTGGTCCCGGGTGAAATCTGAGGTGACATGTGATGCCCATGGGGCCCCTGTGGACCCCGGCAGGGCATTGGGGCCCCTGGTGGGCCAATGACCGTAAGTCAGTCAGTTATTGATTTATGACCACGAAATTTGGCAGGCTTGGTCCTGCATGCTATCTGAGGTGACATGTGATGCCCATGGGGCC
>JAJAGP010002058.1:12500-34047 GCA_025084515.1 Ancistrus triradiatus
CTCTCTCTCTCTCACACACACACACACACACACACACACACACACACGCGCACACCTGCAGGCATGCGTACACACACAGAGAGCAGCTCTCATCAAAACCGACTGACATGGATCAGCTCTCTAGACACCCATTAGGTCCATTGTTCCCATAATACCACAACAGGCTCATCCCAGGTACAATAAGATTTGGCACCTGATGGCATTGGGGCCCTTGCAGTCCCTGACAGGCCCCTGTCTGGGCAATTAAAGTGTTTAAGTCAGTTTTCAACCTACAGCTGCAAAATTAGGTCGGCTTGGTCCTGTATACATCATGAGGTGACAAGTGATGAACATGGAGCACCTGAGGTCCTGAGGTCACATGCTATCCCTTTGGGGCCCTTGATGTCCCCGACAGTGCATTGTGGCCCCTGGAAGCTCATTGTCCCCAAGTCAGTTAGTTTTTGATTTATGGACACTAAATTTGGCACGCTAGGTTCTGTGTGCAAGCTGAGGTGACTTGTTATGCCTCTGTGCCCCTTGACATCCCCATCTGGGCACTGGAGCTCCTGGAATGTAATACAGTGGTACAAATACTTGAACATGCTGTCAGTTGTCAACCGTGCTCATACAGAATGACCAACAGAATCACAACCAGTTTGGCTTCAAAGCAGCTCACTCCACTAAACTGCCCTGCTGGCTTTTTCTGAGAAACTTCATGCTACCAGAGCATCCAGACTTTCATCAGTTTTGATCCTTCTCAGCTGGATTTGACACAATTGACCACAAGATTCTCCTTTCTGTCCTCTCCAGCCTTAGGATTATTGAGCATGCATCAAGATGCAACTCAGTCAGTTTTTGATCTACTGTCCCGAAATACGGCAGCCTTGGTCCTGGGTGCAAGCTGAGGTGAGCTGTGATGTCCATGGGGCCCGTGAGGTCCCCAGCTGGGCACCGGCACCCCTGTCAGGGCATTGACCGTAACTCAGTCAGTTTTCAACCTACAACCAAGAAATTCAGCAGGCTTGGTGCCGGGTGCAATCTGAGGTGACACGTGATGCCCATGGGGCCCCTGAGGTCCCCGGCTGGGCACTGGGGCCTCTGGTGTGTCATTGTCCATAACTCAGTCAGTTTTCGACCCACGGCCACAAAATTCTGCAGGCTTGGTCCCGGGTGCATTCTGAGGTGACATTTGATGTCCCTGGGGCCCCTGCAGTCCCTGGCTGGGCACTGGGGTATTACATTCTGCAGCAAATATAGAGCTAACATTCAGTAGTCAGTTGCTGTGTTGGTGGTGCTAAGATTTTGGTGTCAGTGGCCTTGACAATGGTCATTTACACTTCTGTGATAGCAGAAGTATTGTAGAAAAGTATATTAAGATTTTAGAGCAACATAAGCTGCCTTCAAGACATTTTTTTCTAGGGACATTCATATATTTCTTTTTCAGCAAGGCAATGCAAACTACATGCAGCACACATAACAAAGGTGTGGGTGTGGCCAAAGAGGGTGTGAGTCATGGCCTGTTCCCAACAGAGAATGTATGGAGAATTTTGAAACAGAAAATGCAACAATGATGACCCTATACTGTTGCACATCTTAAGACGTGCTTGCTGGAAGAACGTGACAAAATAACACCTGAAGCACTTAATTGCTTGGTATCCTCTATGCAAAAACATATTTTAAGTCTTGTGAGGAGGAGTAGCAACATTGGAATGTGGTAAATCGTTTACCACCCCAACTGTTTTTTTTTAATGTGTTGCAGGACTGAAATGCAGAAATGGACGTGCAGTGCCTACAGAAAATCATACCCTATTGAAATCCTTGCCCCATGTCACATTATACCATGAAAATGAAAATAATGTCTACCTTTTTTCAGCAGTATTTACATAACACTTGTAATCAAAACAAGAATAACACTTTCTTATTATAATAAATTATTATAATTTACTAAAATACTTGGCTACCTGAACAAGTAATCAGCACTTACAGTAACCATTATAAGCCTGCCCAGGTTCAACCAATCATCTTCCAGATCACACTCCTGGCTATCTGATCCATGCCTGACACCACTGTAATGGTTTTACAGTGGTGGACTCAGAGAGAACACAGAGAGAACGCTGATCACGTGACGCGAAGATTGTGAGGATCTGGCAACCCAAGCTCATTAGCACCGATTTCGCACAGGACAAACGCCGTTTTGTAGCTGTAAGCAGTTTATCACTTTTTAACTATTTTAACTCCCGATCGCATCTGTATCGCATATATAGTATTTTTTACAGCATCTTAATAATTTTCTTTTAGTACCGGAGGATTATATTTTTCGCCACTAATCATTATTTAGTAACTTTACAGGTATACCGGCTTGTGTTTGCAGTTATTAGCCATTAGCTAATTACCAGAGTTGCATCTTTTCGGCCTCATCTTTTGCTGTAGTGTGTTTTTATAACTTTTTTTACAGCCTTTTTCCACCTTCTTTTTTTTCTGAGACTTAGTTTTTGTAACGTTTTGTATTAACTTTCCATCGACGCTTTAATCAAGCATTGCATTGGACCATCAACTGCAGTTGAACCATATCTTCACTCAGCACCCCACAATTTTTGACAAAGAGCTAGGTGTTACAAATAAAACTCATTACAAAGCTAATTAATTTGAAATATTGATTCTTAATGTTACTGATCCATCGTTATGGAAGTCAAAACCACACTTTCCATCTTATCACTATTTACCACCCTCCCTATTCAGAATTTCTTCAGGAATTTGCTAACTTTCTTTCCTGCTTAGTACTGTCAACAGATAAGGCTTTAATTGTAGGTGATTTTAATATTCACTTTGACAATGAGCAGGAGCCACTTAAAATTGCTTTCGAGTCCATCTTAGAATCCATGGGTATCACTCAGAATGTGATGGGTCCAACCCACCGCTGTAACCATACTTTAGATCTAATATTAACATATGGTATCAATATAGATAACCCTCATGTTTTCCCGCAAAGTGATTTGATTTCAGATCACTATCTTTTAGTATTTGAGCTATCTCTAATAAATAAAATCCTTCTGCCTCGTTATCACACCAAGCACACTATCACATCTGCTACTCCAGCTGCGTTTAGTAAAAACCTACCAGACTTAATATTTAATACATCTACAGAGCCCGATCATCTTGAGTGTGTAAATGACGAATTAGAATGTGGGTTTCGCTCAACCCTGGACACGATTGCTGCTCCTATGGTCAAACACATTACGGAAAAAGGCTAGCACCATGGTATAATGACCACACCCGTACCTTAAAGCAAAGAACACGGCATTTAGAGCGCAAGTGGAGACATAGTAAATTGGAGGTATTTAAGATTGCTTGGAGGGACAGCATGGCAGAGTATAAGCATGCCCTTACTAAAGCTAAAGCTGCATATTTCTCCTCAATCATAAAGACAAATTCCAAGAAAAATCCAAACTAACACAAAACCCTATAGAAAGTGATCCTCATGTGCTGTGTAATTTTAACAGTAGATTTCATGACGTTCCTTAATGATAAGATAGAAAACATTAGGAATAAAACTCGATGCTCATCACATCAAACTATTCAGCAACCTTGCAAATGCAGCACTAGTGAAGACATCTTTAATTAGCTGTAAATCAAGATTAGAATATTTTACCCCAATCTCTAATACTGAACTATCCGCACTGATCAGCTCATCTAGGTCATCAACATGTTTATTAAATCCAATTCCTTCACGTTTACTCAAAGAAGTAATACCTAGTATTATAGAGCCACTGTTAGTCATTTTAAATTCATCCCTTACATCTGGTTATATGCCCAAATCCTTTAAGCGTGCCATTATCAAGCCACTGATTTAAAAAGCCAATCTTGACCCTTGTGTGATATCTAATTATAGACCAATCTCAAATCTACCATTTCTGTCCAAAATCTGAGAAAAAGCCATCTATCAGCAGCTCTGCAGTTACCTCCAAAAGAATGGTATTTATGACACATTTTAGTCTGGCTTCAGGCAGAAGTACTGAAACAGCATTAATTAGGGTACTAAATAAATTGTTAATGTCCTCAGATAATGGATGTGTTTCGTTTCTTGTTCTGTTAGATTTAAGTGCAGAATTTCACACTATAGATCATGATGTTTTACTATTAAGGGATTGACACTTTCTTGATTTAAATTCTACTTAACCGACCGGTACCAGTTTGTTATATAAATAATCTAAGGTCTCTAAGCTCTCAAAAGTGAAGTATGGCATGCCTCGGGTCAATGCTTGGCCCGCTTTTATTCTCTCTGTACATGCTGCCACTAGGCTCAGTTATTCGTAAACATGGCATTAGTTTCCACTGCTATGCTGATGATACACAGCTGTACATATCAGCTATACCAAATGACAGCCTTACAATCAACAAAATTGAGGACTGTGTAAAGGAAATAAAAGAGTGGATTTCATTTAATTTTCTCTTGCTTAACTCAGATAAAACTGAGGTTCTATTAGTGGGACCCAAGGCTGTGAGAGACAGGTTGGCTACATCTATCCTAAATCTAGATGGCTGTTCTGTATTGCCTAGTCCATCTGTAAAAAACTTGGTTGTCATATTTGATTCAGATCTCTCCTTTGATGCGCACATTAGCAGCATCACTCGAATTGCTTTCTTTCAATTACGTAATATCGCTGAACTTAGAAATATCCTCTCTTTTAATGATGCAGAGAAACTGGTTCATGCATTTATAACCTCAAGGTTGGATTACTCTAATGCCTTACTTACTGGATGGTTTAGTAAATCTATAAATAAACTTCAATTAGTTCAGAATGCAGCCACCAGAGAGCTAACTCGACTGACATCACTATACTGGTTACCAGATAAATTCCGCATGAATTGGCTGAACTGGGCTTCGGTCCTCTTGATCTTGACTCATGCTTTCTTGCCTTAGACTAGGGGCAGAGCTGGGGGTTCATAGTCAAAGAGCCTTATGGTGATCAGAGACGTTGGGTTGTTGTCTTCTGCCTCTCGTGGGGTTACCGATGTCTCATGTGATCTTTCTTGGCTGTGTTACCTACCAGTTCTCCTCTTTCTAGCTATGCTGCTGTAGCTAATGCTGCCGGGGTCTCATGCTACACATGGCATCAGTGATTGTTAATAGACACTGTGCTCTTAATCAATAACTAATTACATTTTCTGTTTTCTCTCAGAGCTGTGGTACAATACCAGTTCCAGCCCCACACGATGTTCATCCGGTGCAGCTTCACTCAAGCTGCTTCCATCATCAGCTCCAGCCCCATCATACTCAGGCCACTTAATGCCGATGTGTATATTTCACATTGTATTTGAAGTATGACTCAATGACTTTAGTTTCATTCTTACATGTATCATCTACACCGCCCAAAAAGGTTGTGTCCCTTTTAGAGTCTTGGTCCTCCCAAGGTTTCTTCCTCATAACACTTAGGGAGTTTTTCCTTGCCACTGTCGCCCTAGGCTTGCTGAATTTGGGATTGGATGTAGATATTAGGAGCTAACCTAAAATTGACAATGCTCCATTGTAAAAAGCACTATATAAATAGATCTGACTTGACTTGTTGTTCCATGTTCTTCTGATGGTGGCCAATGTGAGGGAGGCCTTCAGTTGCTTAGAAGTTACCCTAGGGTCTTTTGTGACCTCGACAACTATTAGATGCCTTGCTCTTGAAGTGATCTTTGTTGGTAGACCATTCCTGGGGAGGGTAACAATGGTCTTGAATTTCCTCCATTTGTACACAATCTGTCTGACTATAGATTGTTGGAATCCAAACTCTTTAGAAATGGTTTTGTAACCTGTTCCAGCCTGATAAGCATCAACAACTCTTCTGAGGTCCTCAGAAACCTTTTTTGTTCATGCCATGATGCACTTCCACAAACGCGCTGAGAAGAGCAGTTAGGCAAATATCTGTTCTTTACATAAAACAGGGTGCCCACTCACACCTGATTGTCATCCCATTGATTGAAAACACCTGACTCAAAATTACCTGCTTCACCTTCAAATTAACTGCTAATTGTAGCGGCTCCCATACTCACTAATATGTAATATTGGATCATTTTCCTCACTAAATAAATGACCGAGTATAATATTTTTACATCGTTTGTTTAATTGGGGTCTCTAGTAAATAAAAATCTACACATGAAACATGGTGGTGGCATCGTTATAGGCAGTGTATGGGGGCAGATGGTCAGCATTGAAGGGAAAATGGATGCTACCAAGTACATCCAAATTCTCAAGGAAAACATGTGACCCTCTGCTAACCAGCTGACAATGGCCAGAAATTTCACCTTCCAGCATGTCAATGACCCTAAACACCCTGCCAAAAACAACAAAACAATGGCTTAAGGATAGGAATGTGAATGCCCACCAGTGGCCAAGTAAGAGTACTTGACCTAAATTCAATAGAAAATCTCACAATTAAATTTAACTGAACTTGAACAATTTGCAAGGAATAATGAGCAAATATTCCCCAGTCTAGGTGTGCACAGCTCGTAGGGACATCTCAAACACATTGAGGTTTGTAATTAAAGCAAAAGATAGCTCTACTATGTAAGTACTACATCAGGAGGTTGATCACTTTTCCAACCCTTCCATTTTAGTTTGACATTTTATTAATTAATTTTCAGAACCTTTTACTTTTTATTCATTAATGTTGTAAGGCGAAATGTGTAAATAAAGTTTGAGGGAAAAAAAAAAAAAAAAAAAATTGTGAGTTCTGATTTCAGGCTCTACGACAAAACTGTGACCATTTCAAAAATGGTATGAAGATTTTCTATAGGTGCTGCATACTAACAAAGGAAATGAAGTTGACCAGACAAAACATGAAATATACTCATTTAGTCCCCTTCATGAAACGCGAGCAGAATTAATTTGCAGGTTAATTTGTTCATAAAATATATATATTTTTTGTAAATGGCCCCATTCATAAAAATGTTTGTAGTTTCAAAGTGTTAGGACATACAAACAAAATATACACATGGTCTTGAGTATGCGTAAAATGTTCACATCTGAAAGACACCCAAAGTGTCATTACACAAGTGAACTTGAATTAAAGTACTGACTAAAGAATGATATAATAAATAAAAATTAAATGAAATTACACTCAACAAGCACTTGGTTTAGTAATACATCCTTTCATTCAGAGAAACTTCCAGTAAGTCTGTAAGGGGCAGTTGTTTGGTGAATTATTTTGTTACAGCCAATGAGTTAACTGATGTGGATTGTTTTACTAACAGTTTAGGGTGTGTAATACTCACCAGCAGAAATGGCTTATTTTGCGCTGTTGTGAGAACGCTTCTTTTGAGATCATAGAGATTTATTAGTGTATTAGTAGTCATGGGTGTTGTTTTTTGGGAGTCATGTCTCCCTCAAAGTTTGGAGGAGGGTAAGATGCCCCCCCCCAATAATTCCTGGTCAAGGCATCCTTGTTAATTTAATTTAATTTTTTTAAAGCAATGAATGTTTCCTCCTGACTGTTACATATGGCTGAAATTATTAGCCTATTATTTTTAAAGCATGTTATTTTTCAACAACTGAGGCAGAGTTTCTGGTTTGACTGCTAGTATAAACACGCTGCATCCTAAAGGCTCAGCTCTGCAATATTACAGCATCTGTAATAATGTGAGATACTGCTGGCTTAAATATAATTGTTTAAACTGTAATCATAGTAAATATAAATTCATCTTCAAGGTATGATATTTGGCTTATTAAATACACTTAGCCAAAAAGTTGAAATGAAACCATATCAGCCATAGCATTAAAACCACCTGCATATTTTGTACGCCCCCGTCATGACACCAAGTGTTTCACTGGTCAAGGGATGAACTCCACAACACCTCTGAAGATGTCCTGTGGTATCTGGAACCAAGAAGTTAGCAGATCCTTTAAGTCCTTGGTTAATGGAGCATCCATGGCACAGACTTCTCAACTAGCATTTTACAGAGATACTTGATTGGATTGATCTAAGGAATTTGACAGATCTGCATCTTTTTCAAGTTCCTCAATCCATTCCTGAACAATTTTGCAGGGTGCATTATCCTGCTGAAAGGGGCTGCTGCCACTACCATGGTCATGAAGGGGTGTACTTGGTCTGCAACAACGTTTAGGTAAGTGGTACATTTCAAAGTAACATCCCAAATGCATGCTACCATGAATTTTATTCACTACACATGTGGTTCAACTGTTAAGGCTGATCAGTGTATGTAATGCTTAAGTACATCAGTTCTAATTCGCTGGATAAAGGCCTTTCTAAATGACTAAAAAATTGCAATGTCTGTTGTAAATAGTGAAGACTATGGCTACCACAAACCATGCACTAAAACCTCAAATTAATTTATTGATATATAATTGTATGAATTTAGCCAGTTACAATGACTGAAATGGAGAAGTAAAAAAGAAAAAAAAGGAAAAAAAAAAAAAAAAAAAAAAAAAAAAAAAAAAAAAAAAAAAGTGACAGTGTTAAGGGAAAAATACATTGCAGTTTCACACTGGGTAATAAAGTTAATGAAGACCCACTAAAATAGACATAACAGTATATAAAAGAAAAAAAGAAAAAGAAAAATTAAAAAAAAGAAAAAAAGAAAAATTGAAACCCTTTTCATAGAGAAATCCCATGACAAAAAAGGAAAACAACAATATAAAACCAGTGTCATAAATAGGCTCTGAAGCAAATGGACAGTTTAGTCCCCTTGGCACATAGCTATCAGAGTAACAAAAACAATTAGATAGGAAAGATCTCTATTATCACAGCATCTGCATTGAAACTGACTTGATATATAATGCAAAAATAAGTCATATTTGAGTAGAATTCCCACGAGTGATGAATAATCCCAGAGGATAAAGCATGAGTTAGTCAAGAGGTGCTGGTAAAGGACATGCTATCGTATTGATACAAAACATATTACTCTGCAATACTTCTATTGATACAGTAAATTGCCAAGCAGCTATATTGCTGAAATGGTAAGGACCAACTATTATTATTTCTTGGGGACACTTTAAACAGGAATTAATTTTCTTACATGTTCAGTTCTTGTGGTAGGTTCTTTAAATGTCTTGGGCACACTTAAGACTTTCCGGCAAAAAGAAAAACAAAGAAAAGTCATTAAAATATCATTAAATTATACAGCAGTTACATCGTTGCCTAGAATTGTCTGAGTCAGAGTGAAAGACGTATTCGATTACTACTCATAGCGTTGAAGGGCTAAAAATTGCACATCATTGTCACAGCTATTGAAACCAACAATACATAATTTGAGGACATCAAATCGAATCAGTGGTTAAGAGTAAGAATAATGTGGATGTATCACCTAATTACAGTAAAGCACTATTGCTGGGATGTCATATTTAAGGATTTCACCAACATGACTAAACGTTAGAGTTAATAATTCAAATAATGTCTTTGCTTCCCTGAACTGAAAATGATTGACAGCCTTGATTTTCTCTGAACAGTAGGATAACTCCATATCTATAGGAGCTTTACTTCAAACCTTACTATACAGGTCATAATGCTTACAACCACACATCACTTCCTTGTAGGTCCAACAGGTGTATTACAGGCTGGTAAAAGTTGACACACAAAGATTAACAGTGTCAACAGAATGTACATATTCTGTTCACAGTATATTTGGTAGATTTTTTTGTATAATAATTACTCATAGAAAAAAGGCACTGATATAAATTGATTAACTTTCTGTTCTTTGCAGCTGACAAACTGTGGATATCACATCTAACTTTTTCTAATAGCCATCATTTTTTTCCCCATAGTGGCACTTTCTTTGTGACTTCTTTCACACCACCGACAATGGTCTTACAGCTAAAAGACTTTCACAGATCAACTGATCCAAAGCACACTCCTAAAACAGATTCTTTAACACTCAACCAGTGAGCAGATTTCTGCACAAAATTCCCATAAAACATATCCAAACATTTGTGCAACTCATAACTACCTTCTTTACCTCCTACCTGCTCTGGCAAACCTGACGACCATTCCACATATGGGCGGTCAATTTAAGCCATCAACATGCAACTTTTACACAGATTTGGTGACATGACTAATACTACGCCTCAGATTTTGCTGCATATCCAAAACAGACACTCAAACACACAGGCAGACAAAATGACAAACAGGGAAACACACTATCACATTCTCTGACACAAAATGCCTCATATTAATCTAACTGAAGAGTTTGACAAAGCAACCATGGCAGTACGGTTTGTCATTCTGCTCCTTGAAAGTGCCCTTGTTAAGCTGCTTGAGACAGAAGGCACAGACAAAATGCTCAGGGTGGAACTTTTTCCCCATGGCAGTGATGCATCGGCCTGTGATGGGCTTCTGGCAGCCAGAGCACAGTGAGCCACGTCGCTCGTGGTAGTGAACCTCACAGTAGGGCTGCCCATCATGCTCAAAGAAACTGCCGTTCACAAAGGGGGTGAAACATTCCTACAGTGTAAAAAAAAAACATAAATACAAATAAAAAATAAATAAATTATATATATTTATGTGTGTGTGTATATGTGTGTATATATATATATATATATATACACACATACATATACATACATATATATATATATATATATATATATATATATATATATATATATATATATACACATACATATACATATATATATATATATATATATATACATACACACACACACACACATATACACGCACACACACGCACACACAAAAACATTAATTTCACCATCAAAATGGTGGTCTACACCACCCACAAATTACTTGGTAATTTTATTTATTATAAAGGCTTCACTAGGGGTGAAATGTTCTTGTGAACTTTGGTAGCACACTGGCAAATTCTGGTCAAATTACACAATTTCTGCTGAGAACAAAGTTACATAAGACATTTCTGACAATTTTAATGTATAATAACTGTTTGCTGATTTATACACATGGGAGCAAAACTACATTTGGAATATGTACAAGTTTAGGTTGCTGTCCTGACAATATGCTATTCTTCTCAGGATCTTGATTGACTTGTTAGGTTTTAATCCTTCAAGACAAAATGCACTGGACGTTATAGCCATGGGATAACTCGGAGCAGCTGGTTGAGGATCTGAAAATGAATTTACACTGTCCATCATGCCATTACAATTGGACCTTAATGTGGAACTGTTTAACCTGGACAACCAAGAAAACTGGACGACCAAGAAAACTAACAGGGCCATGCAAGCAACACTTATCAAGCATTGTGAAGAGAATTATCAGTTGAAACAAAGACTGGCTACAATTCCTGAAAACATGTTTGGAGACAAAAATAAGTCGTCATTTCAAAATAGAACGAATTTAAAAATAAGGGTGGTTTAGTACACTTTGGGGTTGTGTGACAGCGTGTGAATGGTCAGCAAATCCTAGAAGTCAACGAGTCACAGGCTGTGAATAAACTGAATCTGAAAAGAAGTGAAAGTAAAACAATGATCCAAATATACTACTTCAACTGTGAAGTTGGATATCAAACATGATGTCCATGTAAGATTATGTAAAAGAAAGAGTAACGGAAATGATACAAAGATGGCAGTAAGAAACATGATTTGGAGGAGTTGTTCCCAATTGTTTAACAGCTTGCCTAAATGTTTGCACATACTCAAACACAACATATATGTTTAATTTTCCTCATATGTTGAATTCAGCAAATTAACAGTAATCCTGAATTAAACTTTACATAAATAAATTATTTTCAAGTTTGTCTGCTGCAGAGGTTGTGTCAGAAACTTTTTTGATTGACAACATCTTTCCAGAGGTATCCAAATCTTTGCTTTAGTTTGTACATCTTAAAGACCATACCCTGCAAACAAAGCACTCGGGGTGCCAGAGGCTGTTTAGAGCAGAAATGTAATTTTCCAGGATGGCACGAGCACAGCCTCCACACTTGGGAGCAAAAAGATCAAAGTAATCTTTACGACAGTATGCCTTCCCATCTTTCTCATGGAAACCTATGACAAACACAAAAGTTGAAAGAATTACAAGGTTGTTTTTGGCCTAAGCAGTTGAATGCAGAAGGAGGAAGATGCTCACCCTCAGGCCCAAAGAAAGCACCACACTGCGCACAGAAAAAATGCTCAGGGTGCCATGTCCTATCCAGGGCAGTCACTACTTTCTGTAAAAAGGGAAGTCAAACATGTTTGCTAGTTTCTGCTTCATGTAATCTACTAATTATGCTAATGGTAGTAAAATCCATTTTGTGTTGACTAGGAATGACTCAAACCCTTAGACTAGTGAGAGTGTAGACCATGATCTTACATCCAGAATGGGGCCATTGCAGTAGTAGCATCGAGGAGAGAACAGCTGATGGTAGTCCCTCTCACAGTATGGCTGTCCATCACGCTCAAAAAAGTTTCTAGATCCAATCTCCTCCTGACAGTGGGTGCACACAAAATGCTCTGGGTGCCATGTGCGGCCCATTGCTGTTACTACCTGTATAAGCACAATTAACATTTCACACTCACTCACTCACCAGTACCTTGCAGTTCCCATTTTCTTGCAAAGACGTGCTCAAACTGGAATTGGGATTGGATCAGTGTAGTGACTCTGCAAAATACTCTGGCTACAGGATGGTGTTGTGGATTTATGGATTCAGTGTTCAATAACAGTTTGTGAAGTTTCGCTTGTGAAATTTATTGCATTAAATTCTGTTATGCAAAACCTTTAATCACAACAAATTCTTCTGAAATTAATGTAATTTTCCTTATTTATCCTGCAACCCACAAATATACTAACTTGAGATATTTTAAATAATGTATGATAAAACTCCAGCAGCAAAATACATACAGCATCAATATCTGTTTGATGCATACGAGTCGGTCTGTTTGTTTTCTACATGGGGAATAACAGAATATTACTCATTTCAGGAAAGCCCTACTTACAGGTAAAAAAGACATTTAGAACACCATCTACGTAAGTGGTTCAGATAGCAATCTAGGGTATTAAAATATCCCATACATTTTAACATGAATTCAGATCGACTGTATAGGAATTCTGCTAAAATGAATACAAAACTCCACACATATGACACAGTTGTGTATACTCCTTACCTGGCCAACAATAGGTTTGCAGCAAGCCCCACACACACCTTTGGCCACAGTCTTTACCCCCAGCTTGTGTAAATCAGACTGCAGACTTCCCAGCATGTTGTCCAGTTTATTAACCTGGGTATGTGGGCCCTTTCCCTGGGCTATAATCTAATGAGAGAAAGGACAGGAGGGTGCCCAGGTCAGTCCATTAAGTTAGACCTCACATAAATTAGGCAACGGTGTGAAGGAAAGTGGTTTAAACATGACAGTGACTGAACATTGAGACTTTGAGCATCATATATGTTAAAATGTCTATGAACACAAAAAACAGTGTTACAGAGCTTTTCATTAATTGCTTGCTGTTGGACAACTATGTCAATATATATCATAAACCCTAAAAATTACTTCATGTCTTTCATGTGTACTTAAATTTTACAGGTGAAAATGACTATGAAACTGTTAAAAAACAAAATAGTAGCAGAAATAAAAAAGTACAAAAAAGTACTTTTTTATCCTTTAGTTGTGGGGGAAAAAAAAAAAGTCTTCACTCTTTTTAAAACAAAAGAAACTGAAAAACATAGTTGTGTGTGTTTGCCAGGTTAGTGGTTTGAGCTCCTCAACATCTTATCCAAACATCTTGGGTGGCTCAGTGGCTCAGTGAATAGCACCATCACATCCACATCACAGCAAGAAGGGTTCAATCCCAGGGTGGAGTGGTCTGGGTGCTTTCTGTGCGGAGTCTGCATGTCCTCCTCGTGTCTGCGTGGGTTCTCTCCAGGTACTCCGGTTTCATCCCACAGTCCAAATGCCAGATTGGTTTTGAATTGATTATGCTAAATTGGCATTGACTTCAGACTGTGTGTGTGTATATATATATATATATATATATAATAGTTTTTTTAGAAATAAAAAACTGAAAAGTGGGGCGTGCAAAATTATTCGGCCCCTTTACTTTCATTGCAGCAAACTCACTCCAGAAGTTCAGTGAGGATCTCTGAATGATCCAATGTTGACCTAAATGACTGATGATAAATGATAAATAGAATCCACCTGTGTGTAATCAAGTCTCCATATAAATGCACATGTTCTGTGATAGTCTCAGAGTTCTGTTTAAAGCGCAGAGAGCATCATGAAGACCAAGGAACACACCAGGCAGGTCCGAGATACTGTTGTGGAGAAGTTTAAAGCCAGCTTTGGACACAAAAAGATTTCCCAACCTTTAAACATCTCAAGGAGCACTGTGCAAGCGATCATATTGCAATGGAAGGAGTATCAGACCACTGCAAATCTACCAAGACCCGGCTGTCACTCTAAACTTTCAGCTCAAACAAGGAGAAGACTGATCAGAGATGCAGCCAAGAGGCCCATGTTCACTCTGGATGAACTGCAGAGATCTACAACTGAAGTGGGAGACTCTGTCCATAGGACAACAATTAGCCGTACACTGCACAAATCTGGCCTTTATGGAAGAGTGGCAAGAAGAAAGCCATTTCTCAAAGATATCCATAAAAAGTTTGCCACAAGCCACCTGGGAGACACACCAGACATGTGGAAGAAGGTGCTCTGGTCAGACGAACTTTTTGGCCACAATGCAAAACGTTATGTTTGGCGTAAAAGCAACACAGCTCATCACCCTGATCGCACCATCCTCACTGTCAAACATGGTGGTGGCAGCCTCATGGTTTGGGCCTGCTTTTCTTAGGCAGGGACAGGGAAGATAGTTAAAATTGATGGGAAGATGGATGGAGCCAAATACAGGACCATTCTGGAAGAAAACCTGTTGGAGTCTGCAAAAGACCCAAGACTGGGACGGAGATTTATCTTCCAACAAGACAATGACCCAAAACAAACAAAAGGGGCCGAATAATTTTGCACGCCACACTTTTCAGTTTTTTATTTCTAAAAAAAGTTTAAAATATCCAATAAATTTCGTTCCACTTCATGATTGTTTCCCATTTGTTGTTGATTCTTAACAAAAAAAAATTACAATTTCATATCTTTATGTTTAAAGCCTGAAATGTGGCAAAAGGTTGAAAAATTCAAGAGGTAGAATACTTTTGCAAGGCACTATATACACACACACACACACACACACACACACACACACACACACACACACACACACACACACACACACACACTGCGGCCAACAAGTACTTAGTCAGCCACTGATTGTGCAAGTTCTCCTACCAAATTTATTGACCAAATACTTATTTTCCACCATGATTTACGATTAAATTCTTTTAAAATCCGACAATGTGATTTCCTGGATTTTTCTTCTCATTTTGTCTCTCATAGTTGAAGTGTAGCTATGATGAAAATTACAGACCTCTCTCTTCTTTCTAAGTAGGAAAACTTACACAATCAGTTGCTGACTAAATACTTTTTTGCCCCACTGTGTGTGTGTGTGTGTGTGTGTGTGTATATATCCAAAACGTCTTTTTCTTTAAGAATATCCATCTAAATTTCTAATCAAATTGTGACCCTCAATTTGTGTGTTTAGGTAAAATACTCATTAAACATTTCTCTGTACTGACAGTTCTTCCTTAAATGTATTTGAAATAAGCAGAAATGTATGACTATGATTTAGTCCAGCGTTTTCAATAAGCTGCATAAAGACATAAATACACACACTCACAGTTCTGTCTCCCAATGTAAATGTACTATACATTTTAATGTTTCATCACATAAATCCAAAATCTGAGTTTTGCCTGTATGAGAACACCACAGTGAGAACGATCCATGCCTGCACCTGCATAGGTGGGAAGAAGGGATCATACTCCGTCTGGCAGCCCACTGACACCAGAACTTTGGGCAAGGCAACAGGTGCAGATGGGGCCATCTGTTGAGGGGGAGGTGAGGGTGCTGGTTTAGAGGACAACAGGGGAGCCTCTACAGGTTCCTGATTAAGGAGTTTAATTGGGGTTGGAGGAGGCTGGCACTGAACGGGGAGGATTGGAGGTGGTGTGGGCTCTCTAGGCGGTGGAGAGGGGGCTGGGGGAGGAGGATATGGAACTGGCACCATTTTCACTGAAGGGAGGCACTTTGTTTCCAAAGGTGGAACAGGAGGACGAGGGGGTGCGGAAGACAGTGATGGAGGGATGACCTTTCTCTGAGGGACAGGAGACTCGGGGGGAATGATAATCTAGAAATAAAGAGGTATAGAAAGGAAAGACAGGGTTGGGTAAAAGAACAATTCAGAATAAATAATGATAAAGCATTGCTTTGTCAAGAGACAGGATAGGTCAGAGTATAAAGAAAGATGTGTGCGTTGATTTGTCTATCGTTTCACTCCTATACCTTATCAGCCTCTTTGGTGTGGTCTTCTCGTGAGCGCTTAGGGTTTGACATGACAATGACTCCCTCAGTCAGCCAGTCATCTGGCTGTTTTTTGGGCTTTTCCTTTCGAGCAATTCCCAGCTTGCCTTGCAGTTCCTCAATCAGGCGGTCCTGAGAACTGCTTTTGTGGAAGATGACTGGGCCCATCTTTCTACGGATAATGCCATCCCGGTACATGGGATGCACATTGGGTGTCTCCTTGGTGCGTCTAATCACAGACTTGATCTGAGACATTGGCAAAGACCAGTCAGATATTTCACACTCCTTAGACACCAGGCAGTAGTTAGAGATCAGCAGAAGTGTGGAGTTTAGTGTAAAACAAAGAGTAGCTACAGTAGCTTTTCCAGCTGAGGTTAGACAACAACTGCTGGTAGGAACAGCAACGGTCATCAACACACACAAAAAAACAAACAAACAAACAAACAAAAAAAACAACCATACTGGAAATACATTATGCTTATACTGGTTTGATTAAGCCAATCATTGCCAGAGAATCCGTAAATGTTAGAAGCAGGACAGTCTACCTAATGCAAACCAGGCTTATAACGTGCTAATGTTCTTCATGCTTCATTCACAAGACAACACAAAAGGTGACATGCCATGTTCTGCCACACAGTGTTTAATGGTAACAATCCATGTAACAATTTCCACTGCCATAAGGCACAATGACTTATTACTGCAATCTTATCCATACGTGTCCAGATGCTGAAATCCTGTCTATGGTGCCAACAGGGTGCAGCATGGGCAGGTCCATCTGGGCATCTGGGGTCCCCGGACAGGACAAAGGAGTAAGAGAGTCATCCATCCAGCTGGCCTCAGTCATGGGAGTCATGGAGCCATCAGCACCATCATATGCCAACTTCAATTCCATGTCAACCCAATCCAGTAAGTCACTCCTGCAGTCGGACTGGTCCTCAGGAAGCCCATCTCCAACCTCACTCTCCATTTGCATGTCTGGATGGACAACCCTGCGGTCCACTGATATGACAGTCTCCTCGAACACCTCAGGATTTACCTCTGAGCCCAGCTTAGGAGGTGCTAAATTCACTTGAGGAACCTCAACCCCAGGCTTGTTAAAGCTCATAGCCAAAAGGTTATCCAGGGCATCATTGAAAGAAGGGTCTAGAACTGGAGTCTCAATCCTTGTTGGGGGTGGTGGTCCTAAATTAACAGTAACTGGCTCAGCCTGCTCAGATGAATATCTATGGCTTGATGGTTTGGACACTGAGATGGGAGAAACTGAAGGTGTGGTAGGGTGAGGAGAAGCAGGTTTAGGAGGTAAATGCATTACATGTGATTTGCCTGGTACAGCAACAAAATTAGAGGTAGAGGCTGAAGATGGACTAGCAGTTATGGACTCAGGAGCAGTTGCTAAAAAAGTGTCACTGTCAGGTATCCTCTTACATGCAGATAGACTATTGGGACTAGGAGATTTAGTAACAGACACAGAGGCCAAAGCAGATCCTACTTTAACACTGAGTTGAGGGCTATCAAGCTTCACATGCTCTTGACTGCCAGGACTCATAATGGACACATTGGTGGTGGTGGTAGTGAATGTCTGGGACAAAACAAGTGACTCAAGTTCAGTAGTCAGCATGGATTCAGACACACCGATAACAGTCTGCAGTTTGGAGTCTGGCTTTTGTTTTACCACTGGCGAATACTGAAGATTTGATGGAACATAAACTGAAGTGGTGGAGAGAGAGGAAGTATATGCAGATTTTGGAACACTGGATGGTGTCAATATCCCTGATTCACTGGAATCTTCCACTATGTGTAACTCTAATGACACTGGAGGTAATGGCACTGGAGAGTAGTTAGCTGGTTTAGAAGGCAGAGTTTGTGTTGGGGAAACTGTTGTAGGTACTACTGTGACAGGAGGAGGATGGATTTCCACTGTGGTTGTGGAGAAGTTGCAGAGTTGATCAAATAGAGGCTCAGCATTCAGTAAGCTCAAAGAACTTGGCTAGAGAACAATCATAGGAAGAAGAAAGGAAAGGAGGAAAGAACACATTTAAGAATATAGCAAAGGACAGCTGAGAGTGTATAAGTAGATGAGCTGCTGGTTAAAAGTTGGGGACTTGAGCTAGGTGTAGGTGATCTCTGTACTAAGGGGCAGCTTAGGACTAGCTGAACCATTCAGTTATCTGTCCTCAAAACAGACACTGTCAAACACATTTTTCCTTACATATTCTTGGACATTTAATCTCTTAAATTCATATCAAGTATCCGAACTAATTTTTTTTTTTACAATATAGCCTTGCAGCCACTCACTCAATCACTCACTCACATTGCTTTGAACCTTGAAATCAGACAGACAGGCCATGAGTTCATCTAGCTCTCTTGTGGCTGAGGTGGCAGACATTCGACCTTGCTGCTCAGAGGATGCATCCAAGGGACCCTCCATTTGGAGGCCAGAAGGGGTAGGCCTGCTTACATAAACAGTCAAACAAAGACTCATTAAAACTAGCCTTTCACTATTCAAGAATGCATGAGAAGTTTCAGCTGAAAGAATCTTACGCTGGGGCAGGAATTGAACTCTCCAACTCGTTCAATAAGCTCTGTACTGAAGGACGTCCCTCGTCTGGTGCTTTGGTTCCATTTCTCTGAGGTTTACCCTTGGCAGCAGAGTCTAGGGGTGCTCCATTCTCTTGGATATAGTGAGCAGAACTAGAGGGAGGAAGGGGAGGGGCTGCACCCTCTATGGAACAACATATTACAATTCACAACATGGTTAGTATTCTTAGTCATCATCGGCTAAAGAGCACTAAAACGTACCATGTACTGTACACAGACAAAAGAAAACAACTAAAATATTACTTCTGTCATTTAATTTTTACAATAATAAAACTCGTCACTATTTCCAGAAAACTTAGTGTATTTCATCTCATCCTGATAGGGCTATAGCATTTAGTGATTTAGACCTTTGCAAGTGTGGTGCAGAATGTTACATGTATGTACCTGTGCTGGGATAAGAAGGTGTGTTATGCTGGACAGCGTTGAGCTCCAGGAGCAAGCGATCCAGCTCAGACAAGTTGCTGCCCAGTGCAGAGTTCATTGCTGCTTCAGAGGAGTCTGATGTCTTTTGCTTGTTGGGGAAACTGGAATCAAAGATTTTGTTCTGTCAACTAACATACACATTGAAAGCATTCCTAACTGCAGAAAAAACATTAGTCAACCTACTACCAATAATAATATTGTTAAACAATACCGTATTTTTCGGACCATAAGGCGCACTTAAAATCCTTTAATTTTCTCAAAAATCGACAGTGCGCCTTTAAATGCGCTGCGTCTAATGTATGAATTAATTCTGGTTGTGCTTTCTGACCTACAACCGATTGTAGATGGTACACGGCGCTCATAAATCTGTCAAAATGTTTTAGCACGGTCTTGGTAAGTTACGAAGCTTACGGCCACCGTAGTCAGGAACATAGCGGAGTAATACCGATCTGTGCTTCAGCATTAGGGAACGTGCATTCATTCATTCATTTTCGAAGCGGATTTCAAACTCAACGCCATCAGTCATGCAGTACAACACGAACATAGAGCAGCTGCGAGAGAATTCAACATTAACGAATCAATGATACGGAAATGGAGGAAGCAAGAAGACGCCCTGCGCCAGGTAAAGACCACCAAACTGAGCTTCTGACGGAACTTAAGAGTTTTGTTTCATTTAATGCATCTTATAACCCGGTGCGCTTTATGTATGAAAATTAGATCCGTTAGCAGTCGATCATTGATATCGCGCCTTATAACCCGGTGCGCTTTATAGCCTGGAAAATACGGTAATTACAACTCAGGTGGTCTAATACGCTGCCCACCACCACCAGTGTTCGTGTTCCACTGGGGCCTTTCAGATGGGTTGGGTGTCAGGGGGAGAAAGGGAGTCTGAAGAAGCGTGGTCAGTTGGAGAGTCATCCCCCAAGATTGTATATATACACAAAAGTGTATATGTATATATACACACCGCATTCCAAATTATGCAAATTATGTTTTTTCCGATTTTCCTAAGTGGTCTATGCAAATGACAGTCAGTATAATTTATGTCAACCATTAGAGTATAAGTCGAATTTTATTGAGCAAGCCTCCCAATGATAGAAGTATTTTTTTTTCTCCAAAAAACCCCTAAAAATTAAGTGTTCCAAATTATTATGCACAACAGAGTTTCGACACATTTTATAGGTTGTAAAGAACTAAAAATGGTCATTTGTTGAATTTGCAGCATTAGGAGGTCATATTCACTGAAATCAAAAGCTATTTCTATCAAAAACATCTGAACAGGCCAAGTTATATGTAAACATAGGACCCCTTTTTGATATCATCTTCACAATTCTTGCAGGCATTGAACTTGTGAGTTTTTGGAGAGTTTCTGCTTGAATTTCTTTGCAGCATGTCAGAATAGCCTCCCAGAGCTGCTGTTTTCAGGTGAACTGTCTCCCACCCTCATAGATCTTTTGTTTTTGAGGATACTCCAAAGATTCTCAATAGGGTTGAGGTCAGGGGAGAATGGGTGCACACAATGAGTTTCTCTCCTTTTATGACCAGAGCAGCCAAAGTCACAAATATATTCTTTACAGCATGAGATGCTGCATTGTCATGCATGAAGATGATTTTGCTACTGAAGGCACGGTTCTTCTTTTTGTACCATGGAAAAGTGGTCAGACAAAAACTCTATGCACTTTTCCGATGTCATTTTCACACCTTCAGGGACCCTAAAGGGGCCTACTTCTGGCCCAAAACATGATTCCTCCAACTCCTTGCTGATGTCGCTGCCTTGTTGGGAGATGGTGGCCATCCACCAACCATACACTACTCCATCAATCTGGACCACCCAGGGTTGAACGGCACTCATTAGTAAATAGGACTTCGAAAATTAGTCTTCATGTATGTCTGGGCTCACTGAAACCATCTGCTTGTGAGCATTGGTTAAGGGTGGCTGAATAGATGGTTTATGCACAAATGCAAGCCTCTGGAGGATCCTACACCTTGGACTCCAGAGGTACTAGCAGCTTTGAATGCCTGTTTGGTGCTTTGTAATGCCATTCTGAGAGGCTGAGAGAACGCTGAGAGAACGCTGAGAGAACTGACGCGAGGATTGCGAGGATCTGGCAACCCAGACTGATCCGCGGTTGCACACAGGACGCCGTGTCGTAGCTGCTAGCAGATATTTACCTTTGATATTTTTTAATTCCC
>JAJAGP010002058.1:34147-86647 GCA_025084515.1 Ancistrus triradiatus
GTTAGTTACAACGGCGAGACTCGCTCGTGTTAGTTACAACGGCGAGACTCGCTCGTGTTAGTTACAACGGCGAGACTCGCTCGTGTTAGTTACAACGGCGAGACTCGCTCGTGTTAGTTACAACGGCGAGACTCGCTCGTGTTTGTTAATACGGTGAAACCCGCTCGTGTTTGTTAATACGGTGAAACCCGCTTGTGTTTGTTATATGCGGTTAAACCAGCTGATGTTGTGTTAACCCAGTATGCCCGCGTGGCATTTATGTATGTTTGAGTTTTGTTGTGACGCCTGTCACCATTAAATATCAGGGAATGGTAATAATTGTGGAACCTGGAACCTGCGTAATTGTGAACCTCCTCCTTGCCTCTGGGCTCCCGTCGTGACACTTATTATACTATTTACATAAGAAACATTTAAGATCTCATAATTGGCTTTTTTTGGTCTCTTCTAACAAGTCAAAGTTCACGTTATTGTTGACTCATAACAAGAAATCCATAAGAAACAGCGAATTCCCAATTTTCTGAATATAACTTGATAAACTTGTCTGTCATTACTGATACTCAAATCTATTTATTTTGAGAACGTAATTCTAAATAAAATCACAATTCAAATCTCCATATGTGTATGTTAAAGTACACAAGTTTATTTTCTGCGCAATTTACTTTTACTTACAGGTGTAGATAAGGCAACAATAAAAGTATCCAAAGAATAACTAAAAAAACTAAATACAATTTCAAATATTTGCTTCCATGTTCTATCAGAGCCAATTCTATTCTGTTGCTCTTCATGCTTGTGTTCTTAGTTATATTACAAAACGTTCAAGAATTAAATGTTAAACTGTCACTGTGTTCCCTGACAGTATGATGGACTTAAATTAAAATAGAATTAGAATTATACAATGCGTGACTCACTCTCAAATTCATCACTCATTCTCTCGCATTGACTTATTCCACACAAGCAACTCCATTATACTGCATATATGAAAATTTACAATACATCCAATAGTAAGCTCTGATCATGCCTTAATTGCTTTTAATTTTAGTGACAAACATACAAATAATTAAATTAATTCAATAAAAAATCATTCATAGGACACACATTACTCAATATAAAATGTTCAAAATGGGATTTAGTAATTTTCAAGTATATGTACACAGTGCGTAACCAACAAAACAGACGACTACCTTCACTCGTTCCAGACTTGCAGACTAGTCCACAAATTCTGGGGAAAAGTAACTTAAATGATCTGTGTCTGGGGAGCAACATTCCTATGTCACCATCCGTATGTCTATTAGGAAACCTCTCAGTGGTAGAATTACTAATCGAAAGCACAATTCCATTGCTTATATTGTTAAGTATTGCAGCAGCAACAACAACAAAAAAAATACTACTAAATTGGAAAGATAAAAAAAAATTACCTAACACAATTCATCAATCTATTAAAAGAGCACCTAGCCTCAGCTGCAAATCTAAACAAATTAGGCACTTTAATCTAGTCTTCTCAATAATGAGTGAATTTTGTAGTAGTGGCCCTATAATGTAATTAAAAAAGCAACTTGCACTCTCTCAAATGCAAATTTGTTAGCAAAATGTACATTATGATTTTTTTTTTTTCTCTCACTGTCTCTGTATATTGTTTGTAGGTATAAATGTATGCATTTATATTTAAACTGTCACTCGGTATATTAATAATTCAACGTATTAGACTGATTGAGTAAGGAGTAGGATACACAGTATCAGTGTGCAGTGCTGGGAATTATTATTATTATTATTATCAGTATTATGTTTTTTCCTCCCACCCTATCCTGTCTGTCAGTCATTATTATTTTGTGTTGCTTGTCTTAATTTTCACCTTATTCGGTTGTCCTGTGTACTGCCTGTTTGTTGCCATTATTACTATCGTTTTTTTCTTTTTTTACCTTGCTTATTTGTCTTGCGTATAGCTTGTCTGTCACAATAATGTTGTCTATATGCTGTTATTTTTGTAATTAAAAATAAAATTATTCTATTTATAGTCAAAACTGTGAAGAATAGTTCAGAACGGGTTAAACCATTAAAGTCCACAGAACGAACCTTTTAAACCTAAAGACAGCACGGAGCGTCTGAGCGATGCCCTCCGTTCGGCTATTGGTCAGAACCAGCTCATTAGCATACTGTGGTAACAAACATGGCGGATACTGTGGCTTGTAAGGGAAAGCGGTTTTCTTACTTATTGGTAATTAAATACTTCATATACTCGCCTAAACTGGATTGGTAAACATTCTGTTTTAAACATGTACATAGTTTACGATAAAGGACTTAACTTTCGGTAACTTCTTAGAAGTTCGCGCGCGTTTTTGAACGCCAGTGCGCGGGAGCTTAGCTAACGGTCCGGTGAGATGCTGAGTCACAGAGTGAGTTCCTGCTGCCACAGGTCTTCATTCTCTTCACGGCTGCTGCTGTTCTGTGGCTGGAATCGTAGTTTGGTAAGTATTTTTGAGGTTATTATTGTTATTTTAATTAGTTTTTGTGATAACAAACACTTTATTGTAGTTTTCAAACCGAATGCTATGCTAGTTTCTGTTGGTAGCATGATGTTAGTCAGAGTTTGCTTTGCCCTTAACTTGGATTGTAGAGCAGCTCCAAAAGAGAAACGTTAAGTCCGCTAATGTACGTTACATTTACATATATATTTTTAGCTGTACTGAAGGTTAGCACCTGATGCACCTTTTGTGGTTTTTATTATTATTTTGCAGGTTAACGTTAGCATGCGCATTCGGGGACCTAGCTATCTGCAGCCTTTCAGGTAATATTATTAGCTAGTCTATCATGACCAAAAACACCGTGATAAATTAACTGTATTTTTTTTTTTCTTTCAATTAAGTCTATAGGAATAAAGTGTGGAATGAGCTTGAAGTTTTTCCTGCACTTTCACTGCAATGTTTCTTTTGTCCTGTTTGAAGGATTTGCACAAAACACATTTTCATGAACTTTGTTTTTATGTTTTCTGTTGAGAATGGACTTGAATACATACAATAAACATCAATTCTATATTATGATTAATATGATCTTTATTTAGATGTTTGCACACCATAGCCTGTATTGTGCTAAGTTTTTTACACAGGTGGTGAAAAAATGCTGCAGAGTAATAATGCTTTCAAACATGGAAGTGTTAGTAGTTTATTTTTGTCAGTTAACAACCATGCAAAGTGAATGAACAAAAGAGAAACCTAAATCAAATCAGTATTTGGTGTAACCACCCTTTTGCCTTCATTTTCTTCTAAGTACACTCACAGTTTTCTGAAGGAACTTGGCAAGGAGGTTGTTCCAGACATCCTGGAGACTAACCAACAGACCTTCTGTGGATGTAAGGCTTGCTCAGATCCTTCGGTTCTCTCGTGTAATCCCAGACAGACTTGATGATGTTGAAGATCAGAGCTCTGATGTGTCCATATCCTCACTTCCAGGACTCCTTGTTTCTTCTTTACACTGAAGAGATAGTTCTTGGTGATATTGGCTGTAGCCACAATTCTTTCCATGAAAAGACCACTTCTGACCAAACTTCTCAGAACAGTCAATGGGTGTGTCAGTGCCCTCACTGGTTTCTGCTTCTTCTGTCTTCTGCCACTTCTTTGCTGATGGCACTGCTGGAACATCTTACAGTTTTTAAGAGAAGTAAGCATGAGGTGCCTGACCACTGCATCTACAGAGTCCTCAGCATTGCCCATTTCTTTGTACTTTTTCAAATGAGCTTTAACCTCCAGTCTACTTTGAAGTCCTTGCCTGGGCAAGACCTTGGCTGATGCAGTAGTACTTACCTTGTGTCTTGTTACTGTGCTCAGACTTGCCATGGTTGTATGTCCTGTGACACAAAAACTGTTTTCCCCACAACCTTACATTTGTAGCAGAGTTTGGCTGTTCCTCATCCAGTTTTATGCCTTCTTTTTCATTTAATGGCTGTGTTGCAAATTATAATTATTATCATCGGTTTTTTTGGTATAATTGGTTAAACATGCAACCTGACTATAATCCTACAAAATCCCAGACTGTGTGAGAGTACCCAGAAGAATGATGTTTGTTTTGAAGGCATAGGGTGGTCACAGGACGAGTTATTGGTTTGATTCAGATTTTCTCTTGTTCATCATTCACTTCGCATTTTAAATTGACACAAATGAACTATTAACTACTTCTATTTGTAAGACCGTTCTTAACTTTGTAGCATTTTATTTCACACCTGCCTAATACTTTAGCATAGTACTGTACATCAGTTGTTGTTTTATTTTCAAAAAATATCTAAAATGCAAGTTATTACAAATATATATACATTATTTTTGGTCTGAATGTTTTTATATTCTACAAGTGGAGTCGAGGCTTTGTGGTGATACTTCCAGACTAAATGAGTATAAATATCAACTCACAATCCTTGTTTTTTTTCTGTGTAGATTGTTTTTGTGATTTTCCACACTTGTCGGGATGGAACGCGGTTGAGGTGGGGAATTTGAAAAAAAAGGCCTTCATTAACAAAAGTCGTCATCACGCCAGACTGACTGTCGAGACACAGGTGAACAGGAGACCTTGCCAGCCTCCTTCCCAAATGATGAAATGACTCCAGGTTAAACTTTGGCTGTTTGAACACAGCTGTACTGGACTCTGAATCTTATACTTGAACTTGAACACACACACCAGACATTTGTTTGTTTTTAAGGGGAAATGTAAAAAAAATTTTAATAATTACAATGGTGCTTGAAAGTTTTGTGAACTCTTTAGAATTGTCTATATTTCTTCATAAATATGACCTAAAACATCATCAGATGTTCACACAAGTCCTAAAAGTCGATAAAGAGAGAACCCAGTTAAACAAATGAGACAAAAATATTATACTTGGTCATTTATTTATTGAGGAAAATGATCCAATATTACATATTAGTGCATGGCAAAACTGAGCCCTTGCTTTCAGTTTTCATCAATGATGGCAAGCTGTCCTGCCCAGATGCAGCAAAACAGGCCCAAACCATGATACTTCCACCACCATGTTTCACGATGGGAAGGTAAGGTTCTTATGCTGGAATGCAGTGTTTTCCTTTCTCCAAACATAACACTTTCTTTTAAACCAAAAAGTTCTATTTTTGTCTCATCCGTCCATAACAACATTTCTTCCAATGGCCTTCTGGCTTGTCCACTGTGATCTTTAGTTTAGCAAACTGCAGATGAGCAACAATGTTCTTTTTGGAGAGCAGTGGCTTTCTCCTTGCAGCCCTGCCCCATGCACACTATTGTTGTTCAGTGTTCTTCCTGATGGTGGACCTCTAATTTCACCTTCCAATTAACTGCTAATCCTAGAGGTTCACATACTTTTGCTACTCACTAATAATGTAATATTGGATCATTTTCCTCAATAAATAAATGACCTAGTATAAATATTTTTGTCTCATTTGTTTTTACTGGGTTCTCTTTATATACTTTTAGGACTTGTGTGAAATCTGATGATGTTTTAGGTCCCATTTTATGCGGAAAATATAGAAAATTATATATTTCAAGCACCACTGTAGGTAAACATTATTGTTAATGAATAAAAATTTTACCAATCGATACATTTGTGTTATTGTCTGTATAATAAACAGTTATTGGTAATTCTGTTCCTTTAACTTTAATGACCGAAGGGCTTGCCGCGGGGTAACGATAGAATGGGACGATTTTAACCCAGGAAGGCTGATCGTTTCTTCTTTGCTCTTTATCTTAAAATCTAACAGTAAATGGCGCTCTAAAGGAACTGTGGGATATAATCGCAGTAATACACTCGAGGTCGTGCTTTAAAACGTGAGATATTGGCAAGGGGTGTTCTGATCTTCGATCTACAGCTGCAGCACACTCGTGCCAGTATCTCACGTTAAAAGCACTCCCCTCTCGTGTATTATTGCTTATATGTATATATATTATGTGTTGTGTTATATGTATGTATGTATGTATGTATGTATGTATGTATGTGTGTATATATATGTGTGTGTGTGTGTGTGTGTGGTGTGTGTGTGTTGTGTGTGTATGTGTGTTGTATATATATATTATAATATATATACTATATATATTATATATATATATCATATATATTTAAATATTGTTGTTGTTGTGTGTGTTGGTGTGTGGTGTGTGTGTATATCTTCTATATATATATAATGTATAGTGTGTGTTTTTGTTTGTTTTTTTCTATATGTATTATGTCTTTATGTTCTCTCCTCTATCTCTCTCTCTATCTCTCGTCTATACTCTCTCTCTCTATCTAGTCTCTCTCTCTCTCTCTGTTTCTTTCTCTCTCTGTTTTGTCTCTCTCCTCTCTCTCACTTTTTTTCTCCTCTCTCTCCTTTTGTTGTCCTCTCTATTCCTCTCTTTCTCTCTCTCTCTCCTCTCATCTCTCTATCGAATCTCTCATCTCTCTCCCCCCCCACTCTCTCCTCTCTCTCTCTCTCGTCTCTCTCTATATTATACACACATACATATATACACACACACATATATACATTACACTAATATATTTATCTATACATTGTGTGTATGTTGTGTATATATATATATATATATCTATATATATATATATATATGATATATATACTATACACACACACAATATATATATATCTCTATATTGTGTGGTGGGTGTGATGGTGTATTGTGTGTGTGTGTATGTATGTGTGTTTGTGTGTGTAGTGTATATATATATATATATATATCTATATATACTATATTATATATATATTATATTATATTATATATACACAACATACATATATATACACACCACATATATACATACACTAATATATTTATCTATACAGTGTGTGTGTGTGTGTGTATGTGTATTGTGTATATATATATATATATATATCTATATATATAAGGAGGACGGAAGGAGACTAGGAGATATCTATATATATATCGGTCTCGGGTCTCCTATCATATCTTCTCAGCCCCCACCCATATATACACACACACATATATACACACACACACATACACACATACATATATATATACACACACACACACACACACACACACACACACACACACATATATATATATATATATATATATATATAATGTATGTACGCACATATGTGCTGTCTGCAGTATGATGTCTGACACATTGTGTTTTATGGTAGTTTGGTGTTAAAGTTTTGGCTTAAACTGTATTTTAATGGCAAAGGGGAACATGCAGGGAGTTATAAGGCACAATAGTCGACAATGAGAAATTCCAAATTCTCCACTGTTTTACCATCATCAACATTACGTATTTAAAAACTCAGACACGTGTTGGTTCATTGATGGTTTTGGATATTAAATAAAATAGTTATCAGCAGTGACTACAACACAAATAAAAACATTTTATCCAGATATCACCAGTGATCCGACACGTTAGCTGAGTTTTTAATATGTATTGGTTATTTAAGGGAAAAATTTTATCTAAAGGAAAAGTTTTAAATTAAATTATTTAAATATTCCTCCTCCATGAGCAGAATAAAATGATTATAATACATTTTAGACTTTACTTTCTGTGAGGAAGCTTTTAGAGGTGGGCGTCTAGTTCCTATCAACACCACAATTTTGACTCTAACTTTCTATAGAATTCAGTATTTTATACCAAACCCTTGTGACTGACCATTTAAATCATCTCAGCCATTTAATTATGCACTGCAAATTCAGTGGCGTTCCACTCGAAGTACTGTTGTCTCTTAGTGTTCACATTGTTATGCAGTGTTTCTATTTACTATGTGTACTTCATTTAGTTAGTACAATTTACTATGTTGGTAAATATTGTTTTGTACATTATGTAACATTGCTTTTTATGTGTGTATACATTTGTTGTGTTTGCACTGTTGTATGACTGGGGGCTATTTCAGAAAGCAGGTTTAACAATGCCTGAGTTCAAATCTGAACTCTGGGTTGACTAATCCTGAACTGTCCAACTCAGAGTTTTCGGTTTCAGAACGGGAGATAGCGTTTAGTTCCGTCAACTTGGAGTTACTTTAACCCTGAGTAAAGCTCGTGCACGAGAAGATACAAAGCCCTCATCAATGGAACGCAGATAACATGGATCAGCACGGCAACGGGAGAAAAAAACCGGGCTCGATCCTCGCACTTCAACCCAGTGTAGTTAGAAATAAGTGCGTATATATAATTTGAGCATAAATTTAGGGAAAAAAATAATACAGTAGCAAAATAATGTGAGCTGGCGTGGCAAAAAATGCTGCCCGAGTCAATGGCGTGAGTAATAACTAAAGAAAAGTTTTATTCCGAGTGTTCCACTTATTTTAATATTTATGTAGGTGCAACCCAACAAGCACAAAATGTAGCTACTTATCAGGAACTGAAGATGAAACACAAAATATAGTTCAAACAGGTAAGGTATAATATCATTACATGCAATCGTGATGTTGTTTAGCTACCCTACCTAATTAAATAATACTCAGTGGTAATGTCATATATGTAGTGAAATTTCCTAGGAGAGAAAAAGAGTAAATTGTTCAGCTATTCCAACACTGACAGTATTTCATATTATTTATTTGAAAGCAACACCTACATACCTTTATACATACAAGTCTCCCACTTTGTTCAATGTTGGATGTGTTCAAATTTGACCTCCATTATAGTCAATAGAAAAAGGGTGAGTGGAAAAAAAAACAGGTGGGGGTCCAGCACCTCTCACAAAGGCTGAAGAGATGGCCTTCATTCAAAACACTTGGTGACTTATTGCTGAAGGTATCCCTGGAGGAAGCTCATCTGACCCAGCCACCTCCCAGAACCCAGTGGCCTATGTAAGAGGGTAGTCATTTAAATTAAGGATATAAACTTATGTACATTCATCACTTTGCCACTGTGGGATCAGTGATGCCCACCCATCCATTACTAGACACAACTTGGCGCACAGATTTTCTTCTAGCAGTACAATTCTTTGTAATTGACTGCTGTTACCTTTCCAGATTCTTCATGTTTCAAAGTTACATATCTGAAAAACTGTGATGCACACTGCTGTAGAAACAAAAGTTCAGTTAGGTACATTGTCCTGTTCAAATCAGTAAAATTAGGTAAAGCTATAATTTAACTGTCTAGTCGTCTCCATTTTCTACCAGTTACTGTTGGTGTAATCTGGTGGACCCATAACAGAGCTCCATGCAGTTATAAGTTCTTTCAATACTCCACAGAAAATTGTTCATTTGTATTGCAGGAAGGTAATGAGGAAACCTTGTCAGCTGCCACAGCGAAGGAAGATACAGAGAGGCCTACTGAGGTTTACACCTTGAAAATCACATCTAACAGTTGATCATACAGAGTGCTGCTGGAAATTACAATCTAGAAGAATTTACAATCTGGAGGTCCATCCACCTCCACAGAACAGTGTATCTCAGTAAGATGTGATTCAGAATTGGCCCATGACTTAGAACTGGCACTGTGATATTCAATGTCAATTTTTGTGTTCCTGTAGGTCTGTAAAAGGTGTATTTATAGAAACAAATTAAAAAATCTAATTTAGAAATGGATCACATAAGGATGCAGATATAAAAGACAATAATGGAAATACAACTGCTGGAACATCAGTTAAAGGTGGATGAGGTGCCCACAGGTGGATGATTTTACTTGTTTGAAGAGCAAGATATTAACCTCTGTACTGCATTTGTACTTATAGGAAATAAAGACATAATAAAAAGACAGGTATATTGTTTTTATTTGACACCGGGGAGGTGATAGGCTAATCAGTAATGATGGTAGCAGATTGTGTCTCTCACTGCTCTTCCATGTCGTGCATCAGCGGGCAAGGGGTCAGCAAATATGGCTGGCAGGAGAACCTTCTGTCTGTAATTACCAAACTCTCCTATGATAGATAATACAAGGTTACAGTTTAAATTATCAGTGGCAAACATAACTAAATATTGATTATGAGAGGATATGGTTATATGTATTGTATGTTGCTGATGATGTGGGCTGTATCACATATGATCTTCACACTGCAGAACAGTAATTAACGGCAGTGGCTGTATTGTGATTTGTATTTCAATTGTAATGCAAAATTGCTACTCTTTAGGCCTACCTGCACATTAATGTCTTCCTATTCACTTAATCTCCTTCATTTAGCAGAGAGTGCCATCTATGCAGCCAATCACACTTGGAAACCTTAAAATCATATTAATATTAAAATCATATTAACTGATTCAAGTCTCAAAGCTTGATACAAAATAAATTTCTTGTTGTTTAGACTGATATCTGAAATTCTGTGGGATTCTTCTTTGATCAGGCTTAGGCTCACCACAAAGGTTTATAGTAACCGTTTTAATGCAAGCGTCACATTTCTGACAGCCCGACAGACGGCTGCTTTAGAATATGCTCAGCATCACTGATTTTGTATAGAAACCTTCCTTTGGCAAAAACCTGGAGCGCAACACAAAGAATTTGCTCCGAACTCAGGGCGTGTCCACAGAGAGTCGTATGAGCGATTGACAGTGGAGAAAATTGTTAATAGAAATGATCGACTGTGCTGAGGAACGAGTAAACATTACAGCGGGGTCTGATCAGCCTCTCCCGACGGAGATTTCTCCGTAGTATTTGTGCTTTAATGTCAACTGGCTCTTCGAGAAAGGGACACGCCATTTCTCACACTACTTTCAGTCTACCGGCTTCAGGTAGAGAGGAGGATGAACTCAGGGTTGGTTTAAGTAAACCTGCTAGCGAGCAGGTTAGCTTCACGGAGTATGTTGCCGGAGTAACTGACTCCAAGTTACGCTGAATTTGCTTTGTGAAACCCGAAACCTAGAGTATTCGTAAACTCTGAGTCAACTTACTCTGAGTTTTCACTAAACCTGCTTTCTGAAATACCCCCTGCTGTTAAAATGTTTACAATTCAGTTTTTATACAATAAAAGCTCTGAACCAACTGCATCTCTTCATCATTAACTGTATGTCTTAGGAGTTTCTCCAGGTATTAGTAATGCAGCTTTCAACTAGACATGGATAAGAAATAAATAAGATCTCAGTGGTGTCTTATCCCAGAAGTTGAATCTGTTCATCTGGACATAGATTTTGTTGGAGAAACGTTTCGTCACTCATCTAAGTGACTTCTTCAGTCTCTTATTCCAAATTCTCTGACTGAAGACTGAAGAAGTCACTTAGATGAGTGACGAAACGTTTCTCCAACAAAATCTATGTCCAGATGAACAGATTCAACTTCTGAGATTTTCTTACCTGGATCATTGAGCATTCATCAAGAAGTCATGTCTTATGTTTTTTACTTGGATCTCTTTTATGTCTGAGTAGAAGCTTATTCTCTTTAAAGGTTCATATAACACATAAATGAAAAACATATAACAAAAATTACAAATAATTTCTTATGTGTTTCTCCTTTTGTCTCCTAAGGGGGGTTTAGGAGAAATAAATCAGAAATGGGTAAGCCTTTGTTGAAACAAAATTAAGAACGTTTCTATTTCTCCTGAGCCATAGAAAATACGATCTTAAGAAATACTTTTTTCCTTTGGGCATTGCCTTTATTTTTAATTTCAAGTACCTTATAAGATAATGTTATTACCCCTTGTTGGGTTTTTTAAATTATGTTTCTGAAAAGCCCTTAATTTGGTTTTGCTTTTTATTGTTTTACTTATTGTATGGGCGCCATTTTATGTCCTTACTTTGAACTGCTGCTGTTTGAAAGGTGCTGCTATTTAAATTAAAGACGATTGTCATTATTTTATTATTTGACCTTTAAGTATGTAGAATTATCTCAATGAAACATTCATGTAGAGTTTATTTTATGTAGTAAACAGACAGCATAAGATGCACATAAACGCATTTCTCAACCTTAGACCTGCCGAACGTTTCAAAACGAGAAAACAAAGCGCGTCGCGGTAGAACTAAAGCGCTTCGGCGTAGCCTACCTACTCTGCGCGTGAACAAGAACCGAGCGCGCGCGCTCAAGAACCTAAACGGAGATAATGCGCCCTCTGTGGTCACAAAATACTGATAGCTTATAGAATTGACAGAATACAGTTGCCAGAAAAAAATGTCGGATGTGTAATTTGAAATGAAAACTTGCCTCTGAGCCGTTCACTAAAAGTTATACTGCAGCCAGTCATTAGAGGGCATCAGACATGTAGTGGGCTGGCTTCACTTTTCACCCGCTGTCGTCCAGTCCATTTGTGTATACAGTCAGTTGTGTCCACACTCCAATCCAGTTGGTGGCGGTAAATGCACCAAGAAATCTGGTCTGCCAGCCGCTAATAAAAGCCACAAGAAGAGGAAGTTTAGCGTGCACGCGTTTTATACCACCACATCTCAGAAAGTGTTACATTTATAGAAATCGGCAGGATGGTCATGGGGTATTAAGGGCATTGGGTGTAGTCCGGTTTGCGTCTTACAAAGCGTCACTCATTAAGTTGAATCAGGTATGGTCTGCCATGTGTTGCTAATGGTCGATGTAGATTCGAGTTAGCTAACGAGTGAGAAGACTGATTAGCTTTTTCAGTTCTAGTTTCAGCTTTAACTTTAGTCTTAATGCCTGTTCAGTGTAGCAACTGTGTACAAAACCGGGCGGTGCTCAAACGGCCCAAAACAGGCCACTCGGTGTGCAAATCCTGTTTCTTCTCGGCTTTTGAAGAAGAGATTCACCAAACAGTCGTGTCTGCACGACTGTTTAATCGTGGAGAGAAAGTTGGGATCGGGGCATCAGGAGGAAAAGACTCTACTGTATTGGCCCATGTTCTCAAAGTGCTGAATGAGCGTTATAACTACGGTCTCGAGCTGCTGTTGATCTCTGTGGACGAGGGCATCACGGGCTACAGAGACGACTCTTTAGAAACTGTAAAGAGAAACCAAGAGAAATACGATCTGCCCCTTACAGTGTTGTCCTATGAAGAGCTCTATGGTTGGACAATGGACACCATTGTCAAGCAAGTAGGTTTGAAGAACAACTGCACTTTTTGCGGGGTGTTTCGTAGACAGGCGCTTGACAGAGGAGCCATGATGCTAAATGTGGACAAGATCTGTACAGGTAAAAAAAAATTTCTGTTTGCCTTTAAATAACTGCTTGCAGCTGTAGTTTGCAACATATATTTGCGTTGTTTTCAGCAGGTATGCATCAATACTTTCCCATACCACTAGAATTCTATGATTCTCGGTACCATTTACAGCATTTAGCACGCCCTTATCCAGAGTGACTTACAGAAGTGCTTTGTAATCTTCCAAGGAGACAGAGCCTCATTAGTACAAGTAAACAAAAGCTCAAGATTTTGACACCACACCAAAAAACAAACCAGTGACATGTGGGTTATGATTTCTGTAGTTTTAGTGGGGATTTTTGGGCGTTTCTGTGTACATGAAATACAACCCCAAATCAGAAAATGTTGGGACGGTATGGAAAATGTAAATGAAAAATGCAGTGTTGACTTTTCTTTAATTGCAAATAGTGTGAACCTGAGATATTTCATGTTTTGTCTGGTCAACTTAATTTCATTTGTTAAACATCCATTTGTCTGCAACACATTTAAAAAAAAAAAAAAAAAAAGGTTCAGTGGGGGGATTGGCAGTTTAGCGCTAGTAATAAAAAAAAAAATTCAAACAAAGTGATGTGATTTCAAACAGTACAAAAGCAGCATCCAGGAAAGGCAGGGTCTTTGAGGAGTACAGGTTGGCCAGTTTATCAACAAATGTGTGAAATTATTGAAATGTTTAAAAACACTGTTCCTCAAAGAAAGACTGGAAGGGATTTGCATATTTCAGTCCTAACCTTTTCTGATTTGACTTGTTTTGCATTGTCTTGTTGGAAAATAAGAAAGAAATCTTGTTGTCTTGTATAAAAATACATGAATGTCCTTGGAAAAGATGTAATCTTTAAGGAATTAATGCTGCTCAAATGTCAGTGTACTTTTTGGCATTAATGTTGCCATCACAGAACTGAAAATGACCTTTGCCAAGGGCACTGACACAACCCTATACCATGACAGAGTCTGGATGGTGCTTTTTGTCTTTGCACCCAGTGTCAAGTTCTTCAAGTTCTCTGGACTCAGAGTCATCTGGGATGGACCATCGCACAGTGGAAACGTGTATTGTGTTCAGACCAATCAGTATTCCTGATCTTTTTTTTTGGAAGAAATGGACTCTGTGTGCTCTGGACCAAAGACAAAAAGTACCACCCAAAATGTTATCAACAACAAGTTCAAACGTCAGGCTCTGTCATGGTATGGGGCTGTGTCAGTGCCCTTGGCAAAGGTCATTTATACTTCTGTAAGGGGTGCATTAATGCAGAAAAGTGCACTGAGATTTTAGAGCAACATAAGCTGCCATGAACACGACATCATTTCCAGTCACATTTTTCAACAACACAATGTAAAACAAGCCAAATCTCAGCATTAGTTAAGAATGAAATATGTTAATCCCTTCCAATCTGTTTGAGGAGGTGTTTTTTTTGTTTGTTTTTTTAAACGTTGTAATAATTTTCTTACACATTTGTTGATAAACTGGAGATCCTCTGCCCATCTTTGCTCATCAAAGACTCAGTCTTTTGTGGACACTGCTTTTATACCAAATCAGGATTATAAAATTGAATTGAATTGTTGAAATTACCTGTTTGAAATCATTAGTTGTTGTTGTTTTAATTAATAATTAATTGAGATATATAATTTATTTTATTTTTTTATACCTCATTACTAGCCATAAATTGTCCCTGTCCCAACTTTTTGTGGAACGTTGTTGCAGGATTGAAATGTGAGAATGTATGTTTGTTGACCAGAAAAAAACTGAAATGTATTGGCTTCATAGTGTCTGCAATGAAATAAAAGTCAAAGGAAATGTAAGGAACGCTGCTTATGTTTTTATTTGCATGTTCCATAACATCCCAACTTTTTCTGATTTGGTGTTGTAAATTGTACTCGGTAACTGGTTTGAATCCACACTTTCCAAGTCCACAAATTTGCAAATCTGGCGTCTTTATCCACTGTGATTTTTCTGATTTTTCTTGTTGTGATTTTTCTTTTTTTTTCTCTCTCTCTCTCCTCCCCTATCCTCTGTTTTCTGGTGCTTCTGATTCGCATTTACCAGTGCGCACACACAATTCAGGACCACATCTTAACATTTTTTTAAATTTCTTTTTTAAAAATGTTTTAACACTCAATTTTGATACTTTTTATACAACATGATGTTTAGTATTTGTAGTTAGCCTTCAGTATTTTTGTTTATGGAAAAGACTGTAACGTGATCTACTATGGCTTTCTGTGGTCTCAGATCTAGCGTTATTTTCCTGTAGTACTGCCAGCATGTGGTGCGATGATGAAGAGAACAGTACTTGGAGTCCTGAAGCAAGGGCCGGTGTGTGTCTGACTGCAGACATGGCGTGCATCCCATTTCAGGGGCTGCATCCTTAGGAGGTTGCATTTGAAGACCGGTTGTGTCAGTGGCGTGCCTAGGCTGTCCCATTTTGAAGACGCCCTTCTTTTCCCTGATAACGAAGTATATTACTGATGTGTCCTTTGCCACCCAACATATCCCGAGGTGCATTGTATGCTGTGACACAAACTGGAAATCTGCTGTAGAGCAAACCATCACATTTCGGTTCGGCCTTCACCACGGTCTAGGCAGTCTTCAAAGGACACACTTTCGTAGACCCTGTCTTTTGAAGGATGCAGCCTCTGAAATGGGATGTAGACATGCAGTCTCAGCCATAAGCATAGTCAGAGCTGCAGGTGGAACGATGTGTTCTCTTTGCTTATGAAATGGTTTTATTTGATCATTTCATAAGTGAAAAGTAAAGACATGAAATAAGTGAAACTTTAGCCACTGAGATGAACGCAGTTTTGGCACGTCTTATCACTGGGAAAGCGGTGGTACATCTGAAATCACACCTATAGACTATAATATATGTAATATATTTATAATAAAATAATATATATTATGCGCATGATCGCAATCTTATTCATATTCTTCTTCTTTTGAGTTTATGGTGATTAGCATACCATATTAGTGCATTATCGCCATTTACTGGACTGGATTACATGCACAGCTGTTAGACTGTATTTACAGTCTATGGGTTAGACATCCTGTTGCCCCTCCCCTCCTGTGGCCCCTCCACCATTCTCTACATTTGTGTGTATATATTGGAAAGTTTATAAAGATTGTATAAAAATATGTCTGAGGTCCATTGTAAAGTGTCCTTGGTCTGATGGTTTGGAGTGCCATGTCATCAAAAAGTTGCATCCTTTTCCAGCAGGACGTAGCACTTGCCCAGAGTGCCAAAACTGCCGTCATGGTCGGCAAATTATTTGATATTATTTTGATGTGCTTGATCGGTCATCCAGCTCTCAAGACCTGAACCCCAAAGACAGCCTTTGGGGTATTGTCAAGAGAAAGATGAGAATCACCAAACCCAGCAATAAAAATGAGCTGAAGGCAAACAATCAAAGCACCCTGCGCTTTACAGCAGTGCCACAGGGTTATTCCCTCTATGCCATGCTGCGCTGTTGTAGTATGGTACTCATGGTAAACGAGCTCCAACCAAATACTGACTGTACAAATTAAAGTACTTGTATGAAGTTGGACATTTCTTTATTGTACATTCTTTTCTGTTTGGTATCATGAAATATTCTAATTTGAGATACTGGATTTTCTTTGACTGTAGCCCATTTTGGTGAAAAGTAAAACAACAAAAGGCTTTAAATACAATATGTCACTTTAAATGTAATGACTACACAATATACTTTAGTCCCATGTTGGCACTGTAAATTAACTCGTCAATGTTTGTTGTGTCATCCACAGAGCTCGCAATGAACATTTTAGTATCTTTACTAAATATTTACTGATGCATCTTTAAAAGCAAACAGAAAATAAAAAGCAGTGTACTACATCATTAACAACAAAAACTATCTATTTATCTGTTGGTTCAGTGTCTTTGTTGAGCGTGCGCATTAGTAGAGCTTGCACATGTTAAGTAATACCAATGTGTTACGCATGCACGTTCTTTTCAGCTACATTTCTCAGAAAAAGCAAAGAAAAAACTATTCTGATGCGAAAATCAATTTTGAACAAAGCGCATTCAAATCAACATTTTTTTTTACTTTTGAAAGTCCATAGTGGTGTTTCAGGTAATAAAGGAAGGAGCTTGACACCAAAGGCTGTATGAATAAATTTACAGTCTTCTAGTCAGTGCTTAATTTGAGCCGGATCCTGCCCAACCAAGATCTGGTACCTCTCATATTTGGACCACATGTGTTCCAATGTTTTTAGTTGTCTGGATTAAGCACCTCTGCTTATTTATATATATAAATTAAAATGGCGAAATATTGTCCATGAAAATGAACAATATTAATAAACGTATTTTAATGTAATTTTTTATTTTATTTTATTTTTTAATCTTTTTACAGTTTTTCCGGGACCTTTTCAATTAATGCCAACTTGCGGGATCACAGCACGCTCTGTGTTCCGTTACCTCATGTATTACAAATTAAGTACTGCTTCTAGAATTTTTCTTACCGATGAGCTTATGGGCTATTATAACGCCACTCTCCACTCTCTCAGCCGAGCTAGGATTGCGCCCGATAAAAGCGCTCAGAATATAACATTTCATATGACAGATCAATTGCACTTTGAATGTTGTCTTTTCTTATTTATATATGCAAATGCATCATTAGATCATCATGCCTTGATGCAGTTGCACAGGTTTCACTTAAACTTTAAACTGCTCACACCCAACATAAAGCATTATGAGGAGTGTTTTATGTTAAGTAAAACATAGGATATGCTGCACAAGGAAAGTAAAATGGTATTAAATATGCCTAACTTCATACTTTGAAGATGAATATATATTTATTTTGAATAGCTATATTTAAAATTTAAGTTATATTTAAGCCACCAGTGTCTTGCATTAGTGCGTTCTTTCTCCCATGCTGGCGAGAGCTGAGCATTTAGGCTTATTGGAAATTTCTCTGAATAACAGGTTGTATTATTAAACAGTGCATATGTGTAATTTCATTAACTTTTTTTGTGTGTTATAGAATTGTAATTCTAACTAGAGGTGTATTTCCTGAAGAAAATGCGAGTATGATTGCGACTCTGCAATGGCCGACCATTAGTGTACCTCATGGGCCCAAAGGGCATCACATCAAACCAGGGTGCCCCCGGGAACAAGCCTGCCGAATGCCGACTTCGTGGCAATAGGTCGAAAACTGACTGAGTTACAGTCATTGGCCCACCCAGGGGCCCTAGTGCCCACCTGGGGTTCATAGGGGCCTTATGGGCATCACATGTCACCTCAGATTGCACCCGGGACCAAGCTTGCCAAATTTCGTGGCCGTAGGTCGAAAACTAACTGAGTTACAGTCATTGGCCCACCCATGGGGCCTTAATGCCCACCCGGGGTCCACAGGGGCCCCATGGGCATCACAGGTCACCTCAGATTGCACCTGGGATCAAGCTTGCCGAATTTCGTGGCCGTAGGTGCCCAGTGCCCCAGTGGCGGTTCTAGACCATTTGAACTGGGGGGGCCAGTGTAGGGTCAATGGGTATGTTAGAGGGTCCAATTATATTGAAGCGTATTAAGAAGAAAATCTATGCATTCAATATCATTCAACATTTTATTTATACGTTTTTTTTATACAATTTTACAATTTTTTTAGCTCCACATTTCTTTTACATCAGCCGTCATCTATTTGTCCTTGACTAAATAGTACATTCAAATTGCTTAGTCTGTCATATAGGACCCAAGCTTTACAAATAGTGTAAAAGAAACACCCTGGCAGTTTCATAATCAAGATCCATTAAATCAACTGTATTCTACGGTTATTGTGCTTTCTTGCAAACAGATCTACAAATTCCTCCAGGTTCAAGGTCTTTGCTCTCCTTGACGCAATACTCAGTACACCCAAATTGCTTAACCTCTCATCTGTCATAGTGGATCTTAGATAGGTTTTCACCAGTTTTAATGCAGAAAAACTCCGCTCACAAGAAGCAGTAGTAACAGGGATTGAAACAGCTACTTTACACAGTTTGAAGAGTTAAAAATAAACCTCTTTGTGAGGCTCAATAAACAATGCCAGTTCTACAACACTAGAGGGTCTTGGCACACCAGTTTGTATTTTCCTTTGCAAAATTCTCTTGAACTGTTGTAGTTCATGTCCCAAGTCCTCAATGTTTGACCCATACATTTTACCAAATGAAAACAGAGCATCCTCTTTTAGAAATCCTGAACTTTCAGGGTTTAGAGTTTGAATGGCATTCATTATGTCACAATTTCTGCTGGAGAACCGCCTGTTAAGTTCAGTGACTATCTGATCTAAAACAGGATAGAAAAAGCCTGTACGGTAACTCTCTTTATCTAGTTCTGAACCAGACTTCTTTTTACCTAATGTAGAGAGCACTGTGTGTCCACCAAGTTGAGAGCTTAACTTTTTTTGTCGTTTTGCAGTTGGCTGTTCTGCAGTACCACATTGCATAGCAGTAGTCAACACTTCATTCCATAGGCTATCAAAAAAGGACTCATTCCTGTAGTCATTCAAAGTCTGAATTAAAGCTTCAACTAAATCAACAGCCTTTGAGAGGTCAAGTGATGGAGACTAACATATCAGAGAGAAGTTTTGTTTCTCCAAACACTTTACAGAATATAACAAGATAAACCATGAATTGTAAATCTATTTGTGCAAGCAGACCTCGTGCCTCAACAGATCTGTCACCATTGTGTTCATGTGCTATCTCGTGAAGGACTCGCTTAATGGCAGGCAATCGATCAATAATGTTATGTGAAGACCTATACCGACATGCCCAGCGAGTATCCCTTAATTTCTGGAGCTCTCTGGGTGCACCTTCATACATCTCTTTTTGTACACCTAGCTGTTTTTGATAAACATACAATCCAGATGTGAAGACATATAATCTTTCTAGCAAAGAGAAAAACTGCTCTGCCTCAGGAACAGGTTTGACAGTGTCCACTAAAACTAAATTAAGACCGTGTGCACTGCAGTGGACATAAAATGCATGCTTTGCTTGCTCTTTAATGCGTGCCTGGACACCTGTGTACTTGCCACTCATGACGGAAGCACCATCATATGCTTGGCCTAATAGATTGTCTCTGTATTCGAGACCATGACTTTCTAAAATGTGTATAATTTTGTCAGTAAGCCCTGCTGCATCTAGTCGATTAGCAGATTCAAAATGGAGGAAACTCTCATGGACAGCTCCTTTAAAGTAGTACCTAAGAACTAAAGATATGTTCTTTTTTTTAATGTCTTTGGTCTCATCAACCATGATGCTAAAGACCTCACTGTCTTTCACTTCTATAATTTTTGTTCGAATCATGTCTGCCAAACAACTCAATCTCATTTTGAATTACTTTGCTTGTGTATTTCGCATTATGAATGGAACTCAACCTTTTTTTCACAGTTTTATCATGCTTAGCTATAGTTTCTAAAATCACCATAAAAGTCTCTTTATTATCTGAATCTCTAGACTCATTGTGTCCCCTTTGTGCAATGTTCTGTGTGACTGTAAGTAGTAGAACTTCACCTATTGTTTTAATATAATCCCGATTTTCTTTAATCTGTCTGTTGTGTTCCTTGTTCAGGGCATTTAAGAGTGTTGCATCATTTTTAACAGCTTTCTGATAGTCTCTCCATGCAATCATTGCTTGTTTATGCCGCTCAGTTCTTGCATGGATTACAAATCCCCCTTTGTAAGTCGCCTTCTTCCAATTCGGAATCCAGCTAACGTGTCAAATACTGTCTCTGAGCTTTTAGGAGGACTGAAGTGTCTGCATGCAAAGCAATATGCAGAATCTGATTTTTGTGAATATTCAAGCCAGGGGTGGATATTGTACCAGGCTGCCTTGAAAATTCTCCTCCTGTTCCCCATCAGAGTGCTTTTATATAGTCTTAACATTGGCTGCACTGGTGTATCATTTCTGCATTTGCTGATATCTGGAGTAAAAAAACATACAAACCAATATTTAGAAGTTGAGATTTAACGTAACACTAATAACTTGTAACCAACCACAAACCTACACAAATTTACAGATAAACTGACTCAAATAGAGCTTGTTGACATCAAAAACCTGATGGTGCTATGCTTGTGGACGGAATTGAATCTTTTTTCTGGGCCTCACACTCACTCTCTTGATCTCCACCTGCCGAAAGTTGCGGCAGTTGAAATGCGTCGAAAATCGTGGAATAATAATAATAATAATAATAATAACTAGAGAGGTGCATTTCCTGAAGAAAATGCGAGTGTGATTGCCACTCTGCAATTGTCGAACCTTAGTGTACCTCGTGGGCCCAAAGGTCATCACGTCACCTCAGATTGCACCCAGGACCAAGCTTGCCGAATTTCGTGGCCATAGATCAAAAACTGTCTGAGTTAGTCATTGGCCCTCCCAGGGGCCCCAGTGCCCAGCCGCGGTCCTCATGGGCCCCATGGGCATCACATATTTCAGATTGCACCCGGGACCAAGCTTGCTAAATTTCGTGGCTGTAGGTCGAAAACTGACCGAGTTAGTCATTGGCCCACCCAGGGGCCCCAGTGCCCCCCCCCCCCAGGGGTCTACAGGGGCCCCATGGGCATTACATTTCACCTCAGATTGCAACCCGGGACCAAGCTTGCCGAATTTCGTGGCCGTAGATCAAAAACTGTCCGAGTTAGTCATTGGCCCACCCAGGGGCCCCAGTGCCCAGCCGGCGTCTACAGGGGCCCCATGGGCATCACATGTCACCTCAGATTGCTGAATTTCATGGCCCTATGTCAAAAACTGACTGAGTTATGATGCGTTAACTTTTGGCCCATTCATTTCCTATGGGAAAATTCGAACTTTGCGGGGCCCCTGCTGGGCCCCCCAAAGTCCGACCGGTCCGCCCTGTACAAGCACACCATTCCCGACCAGACCCAACGCAATGGCGCTGGAATGGGGTCGATATCTCGAAAGCTGCGGCAGTTGAAATCCGGACAAAAACGTGGATTAATAATAATAATAACTAGAGTAGTGCATTTCCTGAAGAAAATGCGAGTCTGGTTTCCACTCTGCAATGGCCCCATGGGCATCACATATCACCTCAGATTGCACCCGGGATCAAGCTTGCCAAATTTCATGGCCGTAGGTCGAAAACTGGCTGAGTTACAGTCATTGGCCCACCCAGGGGCCTTAATGCCCACCCGGGGTCCACAGGGGCCCCATGGGCATCACATGTCACCTCAGATTGCACCCGGGACCAAGCTTGCCAAATTTCGTGGTCGTAGGTCAAAATCTGGCTGAGCTACAGTCATTGGCCCACCCAGGGGCCCCAGTGCCCACCCAGGGTCCATAGGGAACCATGGGCATCACATATCACCACGGATTTCACCCGGGACCAAGCTTGCCGTGTTTCATGGCCGTAGGTCTAAAACTGACTGAGTTACAGTCATTGACCCACCCAGGGGCCCCAGTGCCCACCCACAGGGGCCCCATGGGCATCACAGTTCACCTCAGATTGCACCCGGGACCAAGCTTGCCGAATTTCGTGGCCGTAGGTCGAAACCTGACTTGCAGTCATTGGCCCACCCAGGGGCCCCAGTGCCCACCCGGGGGCCATAGGGGCCCATGGGCATCACATGTCACCTCAGATTGCACCCCGGACCAAGCTTGCCGAATTTCATGGCCGTAGGTCAAAAACTGACTGAGTTACAGTCATTGGCCCACCCAGGGTCCATAGGGGCCCCATGGGCATGACCTATCACCTCAAATTGCACTGGGGACCAAGCTTGCTGAATTTCGTGGCCCTTTGTCAAAAACTGACTGAGTTATGATTCGTTAACTTTTGGCCCATTAATTTCTTATGGGAAATCTGGAGGGCCCTATACAAGCACACCATAGGCTCTATGCACTGAGAGTACATGACGCATTTCCGTTAGTCTTTATACCGGCATTCCAGTTTCTGGTCAGCATAGGCGACTGTAAAGATAGTTTGAAGTGCTGGGAATACAGAGATTTACATTCGCATAATGAGGAATAACGTTTTGCGATTTCAAAAACAAGAACAAGGGGCATCAGAACATTGTTCTGTTCCGTTGTGTTCGGTGTCAGCAAGGTATAATTCTCTTGTGAGTTTTCATTCGTTTCAGCTGGACGAGGAGATCAGAAAGAAATTTCTTGTCAACATCAAGAGGGATAACATTCAAATCACCAAACACACAAAGGTCTGTAGTGTCCATTTCACTGCTTTGGACATGAACTGAGAATGAAAATGACGTGAGCTTAGTCGTAAGGGTATGAAACTCTGCAGCCTGAACAGCCATTGTGACATGACTAATGACACTTGTGTCCCTCTAAATCATTAGGTAATAGATTATAATACATTATAAGCAGTGTTGTGCCAGTTCACAGCTTTTCTGAAATAGTTCAAGTTCAGTTCATACATGCTCAAAGTGAACAGTTCACGTTCAAAGTTCACAATTTTAATTCTGAACTAGTTCAAAGTTCAGTTCATCTTACTTTTTTCGTGAGATATTCAAATAAATACTTTTTTTCACACTACAAGCTAGAAATCACTATACGTCCTTTGAAACTGCTCATTGTAGACATTTGCTCATGGCACTGCAATTGTGTACGCGGCATTGCTATGCCTACCCCGCTCTGCTGCAGTTCATCACGGGTAACGTCGTGCGGAAGCCAGTATGTTATTAACTAGCCAGTATGTTAACTAGTCTCAGCCGGACACTACGTTCATTTACAGTGATGTCTGCCGTTCATGACACATAATGTGAACTAATTCACGGTCAAGTTCTTTATTAAAAAATGTGATGCGTTCAGTTCAATGTTCATGAAAAAACGAGCGTGTTCAATGAACGGGTCCTTTTGAACTCGTTCACGCACAACACTGATTATAAGTAATACATACTGTGAAAATTGTGCAATAGCATTCATTATTCAATGTGCTATATATATATATATAGGTACGTGTGTATATACCTGTATACCACGTGTGTAAATACGTGTGTATATATACCTCAATATTTTAATCGTGTATATGTGCTTATGCACATGTGTATATATGTCTATATGTGTTGTGTACATTGTTGTATCTTTATTATTATTATTCTTTGTTTTTCCTCTTTGTGTGTATATGTATATATTAGTCTCTCGTCTCTACACCCTTGTTATTCTTACACATCAGAGACTGGAGAAAAGCTATTTCGTTCAGATGTACACTCCCAGCTGTATAGTCTGAATGACAATAAAGTTCACTTGACTTGATTATTAGGATTATTAATAGTATTAATAATAAGATAATCGTGTTTTAACGATACGTGTTCAGTGTCCGGCATTTAAAACCAGAAGTTAGTCTGCCGGTATAAGAGAACCCGGAAGACAAGCGTGCATAGAGCCTATTCCCGACCAGACCCAACGCAATGGCGCTTTAACGGGGTCGATATCTCGAAAGCTGCGGCAGTTGAAATCCGGACAAAAACGTGGATTAAGAAGAAGAAGAAGAAAAATAAGACTTTCGGATAACAATAGTGTGATTGCCTATATAGGCAACCACACTAACTAATAACACACTAATAACTAGAAAGTGCAGTTCCTGCAGAAACTGCGAGTGTGTTGTGGCGGTGCATGCTCCCGGCCTTGTGCATCAGGGACCGAGTATGTAGGTCGAAAGCTGACTGTAATCATTGTAGTCACCTCAGGGTATGACATGTTACCTCAGATTGCACCCGAGACCAAGCCTGCCAAATTTCGTGGCCGTAGGTCGAAAACTGACTGAGTTAGGTTCATTGGCCCCAGTGTCCAGCTGGGGCCCACAGGGGCCCCATGGGCATCACATGTCACCTCAGATTTCACCTGGGATGAAGCATGCCAAATTTTGTGGCCGTAGGTGGAAAACTGACTGAGTTAGTCATTGGCCCGCTAGGAGCCCCAGTGCCCAGCTCGGGTCCGCAGGGGCCCCATGGGCATCACATGTCACCTCAGATTGCACCCGGGACCAAGCCTGCCAAATTTTGTGGTCATAAATCAATAACTGACTGAGTTACGGTCATTGGCCCACCAGGGTCCCCCAAAGTCCGACCGGAAAGCCCTATACAAGCACACCATTCCCGACCAGACCAGACGTAATGGTACTGGAACGGGGTCGATATCTCAAATTGCAGCAGTTGATACGTGTAGAAAATTTCGGAATGTTCAGAATCGGATAACAATAGTGTGATCACCTATATAGGTAATCACACTAATAACTAGAGAGGTGCATTTCCTGAAGAAAATGTGAGTGTGATTGCCACTCTGCAATGGCTAACCCTTAGTGTACCCTTAGTGTCATGGGCCCAAAGGGCATCACGTCACCCCAGCGTGCCCTCGGGACCAAGCTTGCCGAATTTCATCGCCATATGTCAAAAACTGACTGAGTTACAGTCATTTGCACGCCAGGGGCCCCAGTGCCCAACCAGGGTCCAGAAAGGTCCAATGGGCATCACATCCCATGTCAGATTGCACCCGGGACCAAGCCTGCCGAATTTCATGGTCATGGGTCAATGACTGACTGAGTTACGGTCATTGACCCGCCAGGGGCCCCTGTGCCCAGCCGGGGTTCTCTGGGGCCTTATGGGCGTCACATGTCACCTCAGATTGCACCCGTGATTAACCCTGCCAAATTTCATGGCTGTAGGGCGAAAACTGTCCTGCCAGGTACCTCTGTGCCCTCTGTGGTAGCTCTGTGGTGCAAACAATGGACCTAATAGGTCTCAGAAGAGCTGATCCATGCCATTCTGTGAGAATGACAGCTGCTCTGTGTGTGGGCGTGGCCTGCGTGTGTGAGAGAGAGACCGGGAGAAAGACAATGACAGTTACATTTCAAATCCACACAGCCATATGTTTCATGTAAAATCTGAGTGTCAGACCTCTCAAACAGACATAAAGTAGTGTGAATTGATGAGAAAGTGTCAGAGTTATGACAAGTTAAAAACATATGAAAATTAAGAAAAAGCCAAATCTGAGTTTAGGCAATTATTATGGTGGTCAATGGGAGGAAAATCAATATGTAGTCCCGAACAAATCGCCATAACTCAGTCCTTTGTTGAACGACGAGATACTTTGATGTCTCATTGAATGAAACTTTGGAAAAAGCCTCCTCAGAGTTCCGAAAAATAACATGGCTGTCAATGAGGGAAGTTTTAGTCCCTAGTCCCGAACAAATCGTCATAACTCAAAATAATTTGTTTAGCGAGGCAATCTTTTGATGAATTATGAAGGGGAAGTACCTCTACCATTTTAAGTTTAAATGGAGTTTCTAGATGAAAGCATAATGATTTTGGACACGTTTGTTCAGTGAAAAAGTGAATTAATAAAAATCCCTAAAATCTCAGTTTCAAGCGATTTTGGACCTTTCAATCAAATGATCATAACTCCAAAAATTTCTAACCAATCAATTATCTGAAGCTTGTGTGAGAGAGGACCCCTTGCTGATCGCTATGATATAAAATGGTGTAGATTGCCAAAAAAGCTTCTAAGTTATGACAGGTCAAACACAAATGAAACTTTGGAAAAAGCCTCCTCGGAGTTCCGAAAATTAACATGGCTGTCAATGAGGGAAGTTTTAGTCTCTAGTCCCGAACAAATCATCATAACTTGAAAAAAAGTTTGTTTAGCGAGGCAATCTTTTGATGAAATATGAAGGGGAAGTATCTCTACCATTTGCAGTTTAAAAGGAGTTTCTGGGTGAAAGTATCAGGATTTTAGAGAAGTTTGTTCAGTGAAAAAGTCAATTTATCAATTTTCTCTGAAATCTAGAGTGCACACTCTAGCTTCTGCCATATTCAATGAATGGAGTGATTTTTAAAGAGTGATAGAAAGTGATCAAAGAGTGTTATCTGACTGAAACTTGAGATGATGGGTCTCTGTGTGCCCTGGACATGACGAAAAGTTTGTGTGCTGAGGACCATGTGTAGATTTTAGTCGTACATGCGAACAGTTTTGGACTACAAATATTTTCATGAATTCAGACATTTATGGAAAAGGTGTTTTACGAACGATTTACGTGCAGATTTGTTATACTCGCGTTCATGAATGAGGCCCTGAGAGTGCACTGACATCATGAATAGGCTTTTCGTGCATGTGGGGCTGAGAGTGCATGTCTGCAGCCAGACCCGTCTCGACATAGGCATACATTGTGAATGTTTTTTTCAACTATAAAATATAACATATAACTGTTATTCTAAATGTACTACAGTTGGTTAATCTACCTTTCTCTGTTCTCTCTTTTCCCTCTGCTTTGGGCAGTCACTCTCTACTTTGGTTTCGCTCTGCATCCTTCATGACATTTATAAAGTTTTGAAGCAGCAGAGACAATAATTAATACAAGAAACAGGAACTGTAATGTTCTCATAATTTTATCGACTTGGTACCGAAGTATTGGTTCCTGTGCCATCCCTAATGTATATTAATTGATTAATTCTGTAACTTATACTTTTTACTTTTATTCATTACACTTTTAAATAAAAATCTAGTTTTTACTCCTCACCACATTTCTTTTTTTTAATTTTTTTTTTTTTTTTTTAAGCAATTTGTCAGGCACCTAATGAAACACAAGTTGGAATCCTAGGATTTTTCTTGACACATTGCAAGTGGCGCAAGGGCACGCAGCAACAAAAAAAAAACGCTATCGTGGTGATTCCGCCTTTCACATGGTCGTGCATTTCTTTTTGTATTCGCTCATTTTCATTTAACTTCACAATCAAATGAAATTATCACAGTTATGTAGGACTACAGTAATTTTGCCCAGTTGGTAGATTTTTGTGGAATGTCAATTTGGGCTGTGAATGTGGAGTTGATGCAACTACGTTTGAGTAAAAGAAAGGAGTAAATGCATTCATTGAGACGTACTGAGGTAAAGTTTGAATTTCTAACATGGTGCTCTAACGTTGAGGGCAGAGTAATGTTAATTCTATGTTTTTGGCATTCTAGCAGAATGAGGGTTTTTGTTGCTGATATTTTAACATTTGTCTCGCATGTACGCATTCGAGTGCATGTACATGCAGTGCATAATTTTGGCAGTAATCTGTATTAGCTGCTAATCAAACATGACTAGTCGCTTACTGTTCACTCACTAGGCTTGAACTTCATTAGTTGCAGTCAATTAACAGACAGTTGAATCATTAAGCACAATTATTTATATGACAAGTAATCATCAGCTGAAGTTTCATGATTGTGACAGGCATATTTGCAGCTATTTTTAAGCTTATAGGAATAAAATTTAATTCATGTAACTTAAATGTATTTTTCAATAAATTGAGGTTTATCATAAGTGTATACATTAAGCATACAGTCTCAATAAAATGGTGGAAGTCTAAAAAGGGACAAATCGTTAATATTTTATTTATGACAATTAATCATCAGTGATTAGTGATCGTGAAGGTGCCAATCCATCGTATGTACACACACTGGGGAAACTTTAGAGACACCAATTAACCTAATACACCCGTATTTGGACTGATGGAGGAAACTGGAGTACCCAGAGTAAACTCACAGGGACACAGGGAGGACTCAGACCGCTCTACCTGGAATTGAACCCAGGACCACCTTACTGTGAGGTGACAGTGCTACCCGCCGAGCCACTGTGCCACCTGTTTTAAAAAAATATTTTTACTTTTTTACTTTTAGTACATTTAGTAGCATGTACTTTTTATACTTCTATTTCAGTGAAATATATAAACCATACTTCAACTTTTACTGGATTATTTTTTTTATAGATTAGTAGTACTCTTACTAAGTAAAGACCTAGTTTACTTCTGCCATCTACGCTGGTATGTGATATCGGCCCCACGTTGCACTCATGCAGTTGTTAAAAATGCCCCAATACCATGTGACACCAGTCTAGCTTAAGCTGCTGTGTCCCACATTAAACACTAACGTCTTGGTTTTTAATATCTCATTTCATGTACCACAGCGAAGGTAATTTTGTGGCTCTCACACACACATTAAACAGGGTATACGTAAAAGATTTTAAAAAAAAAAAGTTAAGTAATTGAATTGCTTATTTTCTACTAAATGTTTTTTATTCTCTTATTTAAGTCCTTTTAAACTGAAGGGTTTGAATGTGAACACACCCTTAATTTTATTTTATTTTATTTATGCCTGTGCCCAGAAAACACACTGGCTGAATACTAAAACACGTGCTCATACTCGTATTCATTCAGACAGCACAGTGGTGCAGTGGAGATTAGATTAGATACAACTTTGTCACAGAGCCAATGAAATGCAGTAGCAACTAACCAGAAGTACAAGATACAGATTATTTACGTATCATACAGTGCAGAAGTGACCAGGGTAGTGTGTTGGGATATACAGGATGAGCAAAAGAATGTACAGAAACAATATACAGAATTTGCAAAGATACAGATTATGCAGTGTGTGCATAGAAGTAATACACGTGTGCACACACTCGGTGAGTAGCGAGAGAGGAGATGAATGAATAAATAAATTGGTGCTGTCGCCCAACCCCAGAATCTGCCTGTGTGGAGTTTGCATGTCCTCCCTGTGTTTAATCCAGATGTTCTGGTTTCCTTCCACATTCCAAAGACGTGCATTAGGTTGATTGGTCGCTCAAAATTGGCCAGCGACTAGTGTTGATATAACCTTGTTTATTTTGTTAATATAGCCATTGATGCTGATACAACGTTTAATAAAACTTTTTTTTTTTTTTTTAATGCCATGTCAATGCATCTTTTTGATGTTCTGTAACTTTAGGTCATAATGTGCTATGGTCAGTGTGAGCTTTTACGTAAATTCTGTAGTAATATTCATATCACCTTCTAAAAAAAAAAATTTTCTCACGTTCTAAGGTCACAATGCAGATGATGTGGCAGAGACAGTCCTTATGAACATGCTGCGTGGAGACATTGCACGCCTACGCCGCTGCACCGACATCAGTACGAAAAGTGATGGTGATGGAGCCATACCGCGCTGCAAGCCTCTCAAATATGCTTATGAGAAGGAGATTGTCCTCTATGCCTACTTCAAGAAGCTCGACTATTTCTCCACAGAGTGCATTTACTCACCCAATGCCTACCGTGGATATGCACGTGCCCTTCTAAAAGACCTGGAAGTAGTCAGACCTAGCACTATCATGGACATTATTCACTCAGGCGAAAACCTTTCAGTGAAAGATGGTGTAAAGATGCCTGAGCAGGGAACATGTTTACGTTGTGGATACATCTCCAGCCAGGAGATGTGCAAGTCCTGTGTGCTGCTTGAGGGCCTAAACCGAGGCCTGCCCAAGCTGGGTATAGGCAAACACCACCGACTCCATAGCAAGATCTTAGCCCAGAAACCACTAACGCAGCAAGAGGAGCAAAAACTAAAAGCAGTGGACTTTTAATGTGACTTTGGCCTTTAAGAATTTGGGTGATCAGTGGAGGCACAGTTGTTAAGGTACTGAACTATCAACCAGAAGGTTTGTTGTTCAAATACTGGCTCTTCCAGAGCTGCCACTGTTTGCCTTTAGTTGCTTGTATGTTCTAAGACTATTAAATGTATGTTGCTCTGAATAAATGCATCTGCTGAGTGCTGCGATGGTTTGGCATCCCATCCACGGCATGCTTACAGGATTATAACAGGATGTCTGGATTAGTTAATTCTTAGGGAAAATCTTCTTTTGTGATTCAGTTGTCGGACAGATGTCATGTGTTTTTTTTTCTTTTTTTTTTTCTGTTTTTTTTTTTTCTTTTTTTTTCAAGGAAGTAAACTAAATGGAGAATGCATCTGGAATGCAAATGGAGAATTTCAATCACACACATTCTTGTTCTCCCCTCAGATTACTTCTAAATGTTTGTTGCTCTCAGATCCCGAGTGTAAATAAAAATAGTAAAATCCCCACTTCTGTCTAATGGCGAGTTTCCTCATTAATTAATCTTATAATAAAAAATGTATTAAAGGATCCCAATTTAAACCTGAAATATACCTACTGACTGACACTGAGGATGTGTGAGGTGCATGTAGAGACAAAATGTCCATCCATGTCATTTAGGTGACACTAATACACACTCACTCGGTGCAGAAATGACATAACCAGCGATATCCACAACTGTAAAGTGTTGTGCTGCTTTTAGAGATAAAAAATAATATTGCAAAATAAGGTTTTGCCTCCTATATTTCCGTTGCAGTCATGTTATAAAACTCTCTAAAGACCACTACCATACGGATATATTTTAGTAGTTGGAGATGTCCCAGTCCAATTTGTATAATGGTGTTAGTAGCATAAGCCAAAGTGCAATGACAATTTAAAAATATATGCCTGAATCTGCACCAACAAATATTAGTGACATGGGCACTGAAGCAGCACACAATGGGTGATCAGGTGAAAGTTTTAATGTTTTAATTTATTCTAGTGCTGCTATTTTAGTAAGATTAAGTTTTCATTTGCTTTTGATTATGATCAGTTGTGAAATGTTGGGTTGTAAGCTTTTTTTTTTTCTTTTTTTTTCTTTTTTTTTTTAAAAATAAAAATATTTGGAATTTGTGTGGAATTAGCATACTCCATCATCATCATCATCATCATCATCATCATCAACAACAACAACAACAGCAACAATAATACTACTAATAATTCCCTGAGCATTATCTTAAAGAAATGTGTTGTTTGAATGAGTTAAATTTGTTTCTCTTTTATTTTATTTTTATTTTTGCAGATTTGCACAAAAGTTTTAGGAAAACCACTATACTTCCTGTCCACTATAAGTACAATTTACAAATAATATTGTTCCAATTATATGACATTAAATTACTTACTTTTTTGTCAACTAGGAATCGAAGTGCTGAAAAATTGCTATTCCTGGTCTGCACAGTTGCTCATTAATGCAAATATCTAATTAGCCAATCACATGGCAGCAAGTCAATGCATTTATTCATGTAGACATTCAAATCAGGTTTCAGAAAAGAAGAAAGGTGATTTAAGTTACTTAAGTGAACATGGCATGGTTGTTGGTGCTAGTTGGGCTGGTATTTCAGAAACTGCTGCTCTACTAGGATTTTCAAACGCAACCATTGCTAGATTTTACAGAGAATGATTCAAAAATATCCAGTGGCTGGCAGTTCTCTTGGTCTTAACCAGAGGAGAATGGCCAAACTAGTTAGAGCTGATAGAAAGGCTTACCCACTTGTTACAACCGAGGTATGCAGGACAGCGTCTCTGAACACACAACACAAATGTTGAATCAGATGTACTACATTAACAGAAGACCACACCGGGTGCCTTTGTCATCATGAATCCATCCTGCTGTGTAGCTGTGGTGTAATGGTATGGGCATTATTTTCTAAGCACATTTTTTGGGCCCCATTTGAGCATCATTTAAATGCCAGAGCCTGCCTGAGTACTGTTCCAGACCATGTTCTTTCCTTATTACCTCAGAGTACCCATCTTCTGATGACTACTTAGCAGGATAACACATCATGTCACAAAGCTTGAATCATCTCAGACTGGTTCCTTGAACATAAGAGTTCACTGTACTCAAATGTACTCCACAGTCACCAGCTCTCATTCCAGTAGAACACTTGGGATGTGGTGGAATGGGAGATCCACATTATGGATGTGAAACTGACAAATCTGCAGCAACAGCATGATGCTGTTATGTCAAGAATAAGGCAGTTCAGAAGGCAAAAGTGGTCCCAACCCAGAATTAACTAATAGATAAAGTAAGTTAGTATGATATAACTTTTCATTTTAATTTACTAAGATGTGTAAATCTTGTGGGTAAAACTTGCAGATTTTTTTTTTTTTGTAAAGAAAGAAGAGTCAGTGTTGTTATACTCAATGGTAATATCTACAAACAGTTGATGAGTAGTTGGAAAATGTTTCTCAGTTAGCTTGTGTTTATTTTGAGACTTAATATTCTTTACAGCATTCAAATCTCGACTCGAGACCAAAACATGAACCTGATTGACTTGTTCTCGTGCCACTTTTAGTCGTCTTTACAGTGTAAGTAAGAGCATGGTCTTGTTGAAAGATAACGTGATTGTTCGTCTTTAGAATCAACTGTGGGAAGCTTGCTTCTCGCAATATCTTTCTGTACTGTAAAACCTTTAATTGACTTTTCACAGTGAAGCATCTCAGCAGTACCAGCAGCTGCAAAGGCTCCCCACACCATGACACCTTCATGCTTAATGGTAATAGAAATGCATTCACTGTTGTATTTCTCATCAGACCTTCTACGATCACCACAGTGACTTAGCCAGAAATTTTCTATTGGATGGGCTTTCATGAAAGTGTTTGTTTTTACATTCTACAAAGCAGTGAAAATGGTGATTGGATGATCTGATTAACTGAAGTTTTACTGGACAGCAGCATGTCTAATTATGTCACTTTTACCTTTTTTCTTACTTTTTTCCAGTAACAACTGTATCACAAACACATAGGTCATCAGACATTCCATTTATTTATGTGTAATCAAAAAAGTAGCCTCGCTTTAATCTGTGTATAGCCAAATAAAGCTGAATACAGTATGTCATTTATCACAAACATTGTTACACTGACTATTTCATTACTGTCCACTAAGAGCTGCACTGGCTGGCTCAATCCCAAATTTATTTTTATTTGACACAGAGTGCACCAAGTGGTGTAGATAAGTTAACCCAAAGAGCATGTAGTGCACCTATGTAGATTGAGCCTTAACTCTGCATTATTTCAGCAATTGGCTATAGTGGTGATTTTTCAGTTTTCAGTCTTGTACAATCCAAAAAAGCTGCAGCAGGTCAGATGAAGACCAGCTACAGTGAGGCAAAAAAGTATTTAGTCAGATTGTGCAAGTTCTCTTACTTAGGAATATGAGAGAGGTCTGTAATTTTCATTAAAAATAAAATCCAGGAAATCACATTGTGGGATTTAAAAAAAAAATTAATTGTAAATTATGGTGGAAAGTAAGTATTTGGTCAGTAACAAAAGTTCAACTCAATACTTTGTAACATAACCTTTGTTGGCAATGACAGAGGGCAAACGTTTCCTGTATGTCTTCACTACGTTTGCACAGTCTAGCTGGTATTTTGGCCCATTCCTCTATGCAGATCTTCCCTAGAGCAGTGATGTTTTGGGGCTGTCGGACTTCACAAATTTTCTATGGTGTTGAGGTCTGGAGACTGGCTAGGCCACTCCAGGACCTTGAAATGCTTTTTACGGAGCCACTCCTTTGTTGCCCGAGTGGTGTGTTTGGGATCATTGTCATGCTGGAAGACCCAGCCATGTTCCATCTTCATTGCTCTCACTGATGGAAGGAGGTTTTGGCTTAAAATCTCACGATACATGGCCCCGTTCCTTCTTCCCTTAACACGGATCAGTCATCCTGTCCCCTTTCCAGAAAAACAGCCCCAAAGCATGATGTTTCCACCCCCATGCTTCACAGTAGTTATGGTGTTCTTGGTATTGTCGTGGTTTTTTGACAGAATACATTCTGCTCACTTAATCAAAAATCACACTCAAGCCGAATCAAAGTTTCAGTGGAGAAGCAGACAACTTTATTGCAAGCAATAAAGGACAACCACACACCGCAGCAGCGGTGCGGAGAAGCCGATGATCAACAGTTCTCACGTTCTTTATATACTGCTCAGTACGTTCGATTCAGACATTATGTCATCATTGTTTTCCAACTTTTACAACATCTGCCCCCTTTGTGCCACCCTTATCTTCCCTCGGGTCATCCTGACCTGGCAAAATAACTTTATCTCAGTTTTTAGTTTCAGCATCAAGTCTCTAATTTCTACATATAAATTGTCACTTGGAATAAATTTGCTTATTAATCAAATTACAAATGATTGAGTAATTATACACATGACCATGTGAAATAACCCAAGTTACTGGAGTTTACCCCATGTCTCTGTACAACATATTTTATGCACACATATACCGACACTTCGCAAAACTGGTGAACACTTCCAAGGTTAAAGAACATTCTGTACTTTTCCAGCTCAGGGTGAGACTTAGTCTGAATGAGTGACATCACCACAATTAGAAATACAAATATATAAGATGTAAATAATTATATGGGTGCAAAAATGTGTGGCTTTTATAGTTACAAAGGCATATGTTTCTACCAAATCTTCAACATATTCCCCCCTTGACATGGCTGCTAATCCGTGTCACCTAACTACATGATTTTCCCCTCGTAGCGTATGTAAGAAATAATAACACAATGAAACTTTTCATCAAAACATACATGGCTATCACAATTAGCATGACCAAACTGGAACTCTAACTTCAATTAATAATGATTAAAGTCATAAATAAATTTAGTTTTAAATCAATAACTGTAAGACCAATTAAATGCTGACAAATGTGTCTGTCATTTCTCAAGTAAAACTCATTAAGTGGTCAATTGTCTCCTTCAAAAGCTTCAATTTGCCTGCGTCTTTTCACAAACAAGGCTCACTTCCTTGCCAGGTATACTGTTAAAATTAAAATTTAGAAGTACTAAACAATCTTAAAATAAAAGATTAATTAAGTTATAAATGTTACATGTAAATGAATATATTAATTATACATAATTTTAGAGCCCTCAGTCCCCTATTACAATCTATGATTTATCCTTCATTGATAATTTCAAACAGTTAAGAATAATTTATATAATCACCCTACATACTAAAAAGAAAAAGCATTTAACCTCTCTTGTCATATTTACAATAATCTTAGATACTTAAACAGCTGGTATTTTAATTTATGATTACAAATATCAGTACTGTTATTATGAGTTCATATTCAACTAAAGTGTTAATATCAAACCATGGGTTGCCTGGATACCCGCGCATTTACACAGCCCTAAAGCTGAAAAGACAGTCAGCATCCCTGCAACTCATGGCTGCCCCTAAATGAAATAGCATAAAAATCATTATTATTCAGCAAATAAGCTGTTCATCAATTTGACCTACCAAAGTATATTCCAAACTAGGTCTAACATTCAGATAACATCCAACTTAAATCTGCACTCTTCAATGGACCAGGAATCTATGTAATTACATCAATCAGCTGAAAAATTCATTGTTACTTGCCCCAGACTTCCCCATTTCAATTTGACCTCATGCTCCAGTTGTTGTTTCTGTACTACACCCCCCCTTGTGACCCTTTCATATCAGCTAATATCATATAAGCAAATGAACATTTATACTGATTCTTTATCCCTTCTCATGTCTACCCATGTTCTATTATGTGTCTTGCAAATCTATTCTGTTCAGTTTAATCCATCCATTCACTTTAGTATCTCATAACTGGGGTCTTCTGCCAGTTCTTGTTGTCGTTGCTGATGTTGGTGTTATTGCCCATGCAATTCTGTTTTTTCATCGTCTTTGTTGTTCTTGATCAGCTTCCTCCTGGGACTCTTGTAATGCCAAGGTTCAGTTGTTCAGGTGACATCATGTCGGTGCTCATTCCACTTGCACAGTCCTCGATGTTGCCCTTTTTGCCAGGTCTGGACCCTTGGATCCTTGGCAAATCTTACTTTTGTTCTGGAGACCCTCACGTAGACGCAGTCTCCTGGTTTCACCTCTGGCTCCTTGTTCTCCTCCAGTACTCTCTCTCTCTCACTTTTCCCCTGCTTAAATAGCTTTTTGTATTTTTAATAAATTCTAAAGTTTGAGTGTGGTTCACACATCCCAGTCTTGGTCTAATTCTGAGTTTCTGCCAAATTAGTCTCAATACCTTATCACCAAATTATTTTCCATTATCTGAACTAGTCCTTATTGTTATTCCAAATCTCAAACTCCCTTTCTAACATTATTCTTGATGCAAATTTCACATCTGCCTAGGGTTACATACACAAATTACTGTAAATTTGCTACCCAAAATCCCCTTTTTTGCGATATTTGCAATTTTCCTCAATAATTTTCTTACTTTTCTGACCACCTAGTACCTTCCCCCTTGTGCAATGGTTAACACCATGCACACCTAGAATTAACAATGAGAGCAGACTGATTGGTGCTACTGTAAGGCCACTGTCATTTCTTTAACGTTTTTCTGTATGTTTTGTGGTTCCTCTGTCTTTCCATAGTTTCTGCTTTTATGATGTGTAAACTTTTTCATTGTTAAGTCAATTCTACTAACTACCTGTTTGGGCAATTTTAGATCTTCGAGTAACACACTAATAACTTTATAGTGTACTTTCAACTATACCAGCTTTATAGTATGGTATGATACTTGTAATTTCCAGTCAATGTTCAGATATTTTCATAAGTCGTTACTTATTACTATTTATTCATTAATAGAGTTTTCTTTTATACTTACTGAAAGATATTTTAGTATACTGGAAGCTGAGTGACACCAATTTGTACATTTTCTTTTTACTGTTTTATATGATTTCAGTCTAAAATAGGTCCACTTAATTTTCTCACATCAGCCAGTTCAATTTGTTTAAGCATTTTTAGTCACTCTACCTTAATACTCCCTCATATGGACCAAATATTCACCACATTTTGCACAATGCCAAATGCATAACGTCAGTCTGGATAGATTATGAACCAATGTCCCTCTAAAGATTTGCTTGATCCCAATGTTTTTGAGTACTGCTCGATAATAAGACTTTTTGTAACCATCAGCTCTCTCCAACTCTCCTTTGACCGCAATCGCAGGTCATTTCTGCCTTCCTCTTGGCAATGTTCAGCATTTGTTCTATGTTGTGCTGTGGTCAGTACTACGGCTGTGCCTGCCTTAGGTTGTCCCGATTTCGTGGTGGGATCTTACCCGTCATTGGAAGACTGGAGGGAGGAGTCAGACATGGCATTATTACTGAGCAGTATAGATATTAATACTGTAATTTTCCTCTGTTTTTGCACATACACAACCTGTGCCTTTAAACAAGTGCCATTGTTACAATCAACTGAAATATTCAAATGAAACATCAAGTCACGACCCAACAGACCTCAGTGGTAAATTTACAAAAAGTACCAAAATTTGCGTAAGGAAAATAACGTTTTAATGTAATAACAGATAGGGAGTCTTCAGGTAGAGATTAGAATTATTAGTTTCACCTATAAGCTAGAAACAGATCCAATATCAAATACATTTTTTCACTAACTTATAAATGCATGGCTCCAATGGCCACAGACATCTTTATTTACTTCTCTGAAATTATTTTATAATCACTGGTAACAATTAAGGCAGATTGGTTAAAATGATCTGTAGCCCTTCATGATTTTCCTGCTAAGGCCTCAGCCTGGTGGCCTCTGCAGTGAGATTAGCTTAAGTTACACCCAGTCTATTCTCCCTGACTATAGAGTATGAATTTCAACTGCACTGTCCTGATTCTGGTTTACAGCAGCACCATTAGCCTCCTTTTTTTCCTTATTTATCCAACAGTCAATTACTAATGGTTCAAATTTTACCCCTTGAACAGCAATTATCATAACATTATTGAAAGAAAATTAAACAAGTTATAAACTGAAAGAAAATAAACTGTTATCCTTTAATTTTCCATTTTTCAGCTAAATGTCTTACATTTAAATAATCACACTTAAAGGTCAGAACCCACCATGTAAAAGCTCATAGCCATCAACCCAGTGCACTTAACACCACTACTGGTGATCCACACAGATCTATACTTAAACCACTTTTATGTGGTCTTTAAAATTATAATTTGCCCACTGTTTTTACTTGGGTAGAAATCTGGCTATATGCTGATTATGCAATAACTTGTTCATGAAAAGAAGTTAGTTTAGTCAATCAGCTTTCTCTGTAACAGCATCTAAACAATGTAATTCATTACCAATCTAGATCAGAGAAAATAGTACTTATTGTTCTTCTACTGGTCTGTTTAAAGTTGTGGCTTATTAATAATCAAAGTCTACCTAATAGTCTATTCATTTTCCATTGATCATTCCTGCTACTGTTTTGTGTTTTTAGTTTTGTGTATATCTATTAATGATGTTTAATATTTATGATCAACTGATTTATTGTTTAGGTTGCCATTTTTTTTAACTAGTTCAACACTACATTTGAAAACTAACCTTTGTGGCTAACTCTGGCACATTTACAGTAATCTATCCTCTCAATAATCAGCATTGTCCTGTCAAATAAATAAATAAATTAAAATATGTCGTCCTGAATGGCTAGAACCTCTAGATTATTTACTCTTAATCGCCTATATATTAGAATTAGACTTAACTGTCAAGGACTAACTCTTATACAAAATTCCACAAATGTAAAGAGAGAGAAATTGTAATTGATGTAATGCAAGCAACACTTCAGGTATTACTGATGATTAGAGTGGATCCACTGTGTCCAGTAGTTGATGAATACTTCAGTTTCTGTTGCTCCTAAATTACCTATTAGATAGAATAGCTTCAAAGCAAAATAAGAAAAAAGAACAAACAACAATAATATCCCCCATTTCTAATTTAATAATTCACATAATATCTGTTACATTCATGTTGCATATTCTCATTTATCATTAATATCATTAACAACAATCCATGGATATCTGGAACTCCTAGAGATAGGAAAAAATATAGATGTTATTTCCAACAGTCCTGAGCAATGTTTAAATCAACCTGTAACAACAACAAAGATGTAACATTAGCATGGTCTCATACAAAGTATAATCACATGTTCCAGCAGAGATTCCTATTTTATTCCACCTTTCATATGTACATAAATTAATTACCTTAAAAAATAAACCCATTTTCAGACCCATTCAGCCATGCCCAAATTACATGAGTAACATGAGTTACTAATATTTCTGCTTACCACAATTTAAAACATGCAAGAGCAGTGTTCAATAAAGTTTAACTTTACTATTATGCATTTAAAGTGTTAATAAACGTTCTGATCTCAACTCAAATACTCTGACATGTCGATCAGCTGATCATATGGGAGAACCAAAGAACAGGTTAGTGATTGGTCATTAGCTAGACCGTTTGCACATGTGCAGTTTATTCTCGTCTGTGTGCCCTGTCAAGTGGAGCTGATGTGCAGCTCTGTTATCTGCGCTACAGGGACACAGAAAACTTCATCTCACTCACAGAAAGTTCTGGCAGCTCTGTGGTGTCGCACAAAAATCAATCAGTTAAATTAAAATAAAGTTATCCACGGTAAAATATTACTTCAGTAAAACCATCGCCGTACGGTATTTAAAAGAACTACAAAAATGGTGGCGTTTACAGTAGATAAGCAGTTCAAGAAGAGAACCTCCGTGGGAAAACGCAACGGCGGCCGTGATTTTACAAGAGCTTAAGTTATCAATATACTCAAAAATACATATAGTCCATAAAAAGTACTTATGATATAAGATCTCAGAACTTAAGACAGTTCAATATGATAGAAATAGATTCGCTCGCAGAAAGTTTAGCGCGGTAGCGTTCTACTGTTTAAAATACGTTCGTAAATATTCACATCTACTATAAGATACGCGTACTGACCATGTACTTTTATTCCTGTAATCACTACTTTAGGTGAGCACTTTATTAAGGTTATATCTGTTTAAATTTTACAAAGTCTTTTATTACATCTGTACTTTTAAATGTTTCTATTTTCTTTCATCTTACTGTTTTATCATTGATGTTTATTATTATACTTTTATTCATTCTTTTGTTGTACATTCTCTTGCTTGTGTAAGCACTTTGTAAAATGTTTGGAAGAGTACTTAATAAAACTTATTATATTATTATTACCGTTATGGCCGAATTTTGTGTTTAACATCTAGGTTTATGTTTATAAATAAGTTCCAACACTTTTAAATCAATTCTGTTCAGTATTATTGAACCTGTTTTAGGTGTAGTTTAAAACATACTGTACCCACAGACTTTAAAATTCCCCTAATCCGAGCCCTTAAACGTGTAGCTCACAGAGTCTATATATTTTGTTTATTTTATGTATTTCTAAATGACCTTTCCCAAAATCTATCAGATACTAAACTTATTTGCTGGTCTAATATAGGAAATCTCATATTTTCAGCAAATGGATAGGTAGAATGGGACAGTTTTGAACAGTTCATGTTTTTCTGTCACCCTTTACTATAATATTAATATCCATACATTACAATATCTGTATAATCCATTGATAATATATACTAGCATAATATCATTTTAAAAGCTTAGGTTTTATTTTTCACCAGTTTACAATAACAATGATGATTTATCAACACAAATGTAAATTATGCTTCTTCAACCAACTAATCAAACTAAAATATTTTAAAGAATATTTAGGACAAGATTTCCCTTGAACTTTTTGTGGTTCATCCATAAAAGCACTTTTGCGTACCACATTACACCCTACAGTGTGTCACCTGTTACTTTATTTTCTCTTTTGATTACATCTACCTATATTAAGTTGGTTCTTAAATTAAGTAATTGATATATCTTATTTGTACATCCTCTAATAGCGCACTCTGTTTTAAACCCTTTCCACTCTGCTTAAATATCTCTGTACTGTATTTTTTTTTTTATTCCCGTCCGTAGTTTAACTTTTCTCTGTTTTCTTTTTCTCCCTCTACTGCAGTTTCACACACATACCAGTCACACACACACAGCTGCAGCTCAACTCAGTCGCTCAAGGTCATGCTCATAAAACCCCAGAGGAAAGAAATTCTCTAAATGAGATCTTAAGTTTGTCTCATTTACTTCTCCTAGACATAATTAAGACATGTCTGAGATCAGTGTGAGATTTAAGCTTATTTCTCCTGTTTCTTAAATTCGTCTTAAGTTTGTCTCATCTCAGAGTGGTCTCATCATGCAAAACATAAGAAACATTTGAGATCTCATAATTGGCTTTATTCGGTCTCTTCTAACAAGTCAAAGTTCACCTCATAACAAGAAATCCATAAGAAACAGCGAATTCCCAATTTTCTGAATTTACCTTGATAAACTTATCTGTCATTACTGATACTCAAATCCATTTAATTTGAGAAAGTAATTCTAAATAAAATCACAATTCAAATCTCCATATGTGTATGTTAAAGTACACAACTTTATTTTCTGCACAATTTACTTTTACTTACAGGTGTAGATAAGGCAACAATAAAAGTATCCAAAGAAAAACTAAATACAATTTCAAATATTTGCTTCCATGTTCTATCAGAGTCAATTCTATTCTGCTGCTCTTCATGCTTGTGTTCTTAGTTATATTACAAAATGTTCAATAATTAAATGTTAAACTGTCACTGTGTTCCCTGACAGTATGATGGACTTAAATTAAAATAGAATTAGAATTATTCAATGCGTGACTCACTCTCAAATTCATCACTCATTCTCTCACATTGACTTATTCCACACAAGCAATTTCATTATACTGCATATATGAAAAATCTACAATCCATCCAACACTAAGCTCTGATCATGCCTCAATTACTTTTAATTTTAGTGACATACAAAAAAACTACAACCAGGCCAAGATGGTGATTTAATACATCACTAATCAAAGACAAAGAATTCAATATTCCAAACATACAAATAATTCAATTTAATTCAATAAAAAAATCATTCATAGGACACACATTACTCAATACAAAATGTTTCAAAATGGGATTTTAGTAATTTTCAAGTATATGTACACAGTGCGTAACCGACAAAACTGATGACTACTTTCACTCGTTCCGGACTTGCAGACTAGTCCACAAATTCTGGGAAAAGTAACTTCAAAATGATCTCTGTGTCTGGGGAGCAACATTCCTATGTCACCCTCCGTATGTCTATTAGGAAACCTCTCAGTGGTAGAATCACTAATCCAAAGCACAATTCCATTACTTATATTGTTAAGTATAGCAGCAACAACAACAACAACAAAAAATACTAAATTGGAAAGATAAAAAAAAATTACCTAACACAATGGATCAATCTATTAAAAGAGCACCTAGCCTCAGCTGCAAACCGAAACAAATTAGGCACTTTAATCTAGTCTTCTCAATAATGAGTGAATTTTGTAGTAGTAGTGTAATTAAAAAAGCAACTTGTACTCTCTCAAATGCAAATTTGTTAGCAAAATGTACATTATGATTTTCTTTCTCTCACTGTCTCTGTATATTGTTTGTAGGTATAAATGTATGCATTTATATTTAAACTGTCACTCGGTATATTTATAATTCAACGTATTAGACTGACTGAGTAAGGAGTAGGATACACAGTATCAGTGTGCAGTGCTGGGAATTATTATTATTGCTTATTACCTTGTTTATTTGTCTTGCGTATAGCTTGTCTGTCACAATTATTTTGTCTATATGCTGTTATTTTTGTAATTAAAAATAAAATTATTCTATTTATAGTCAAAACTGTGAAGAATAGTTCAAAACGGCTTAAAATATTGAGGTCCACAACTGCAACCTTTAAACCTAAAGACAGAACGGAGCATCTGACGCGATGCCCTCCGTTCGGCTATTATTCAGAACCAGCTCATTAGCATACTGTAGTAACAAACATGGCGGATACTGATGCGGCTTGTAAGGGAAAGCGGTTTTCTTACTTATTGGTAATTAAATACTTCATATACTCGCCTAAACTGGATTGGTAAACATTCTGTTTTAAACATGTACATAGTTTACGATAAAGGACTTAACTTTCGGTAACTTCTTAGAAGTTCGCGCGCGTTTTTGAACGCCAGCGCACGCGAGCTTAGCTAACGGCCAGGTCCGGTCCGGTGCTGTCACAGTGAGTTACAGCTGCCGCATCTCTACATTCTTGTCACGGCCGCTGCTGTTATCGTAGTTTGGTAAGTATGTTTGAAGTTATTATTGTTATTTTAACATTTTAATTCGTTGTTGTGATAATAAAAACTTAATTGTAGTTTTCAGACCGAATGCTATGCTAGTTTCTGTTGGTAGCATAATGTTAGTCAGAGTTTGCTTTGCCCATAACTTGGATTGTAGAGTAGCTCCAAAAGAGAAACGATAAGTCCGCTAATGTACGTAACATTTACATATATATTTTTACCTGTACTGAAGGTTAGCACCTGATGCCCCTTTTGTGTTTTTATTATTATTTTGCAGGGTAACGTTAGCATGTGAATTCGGGGACCTAGCTATCTGCAGCCTTTCAGGTGATATTATTAGCTAGTCTATCATGACCAAAAACACTGTGATAAATTAACTGTATTTTTCAATTAATAAGGACTGAGGTATTTTTCAATTAATGAGGAATGAGCTTGAAGTTTTTCCTGCACTTTCACTGCAATGCTTCTTTTGTCCTGTTTGAAGGATTTGCACAAAACACATTTTCATGAATTTTGTTTTTATGTTTTCTGTTGAGAATGGACTTGATACATACAATAAACATCAATTCTATATTATGATTAATATGACATTTATTAGATGTTTGCACGATAGTCTGTACTGTGCTAATGTTTTAGACAGGTGTGAAAAAATGCTGCAGAGTAATAATGGAAGTGTTAGTAGTTTATTTTTGTCAGTTAACAACATGCAAAGTGAATGAATGAAGAGAAATCTAAATCATATCAGTATTTGGTCTAACCACCCTTTTGCCTTCAGTTCTTCTAAGTACACTTGCACACAGTTTCTGAAGGAACTTGGCAAGGATGTTGTTCCAGACATCCTGGAGAACTAACCACAGATCTTCTGTGGATGTAGGCTTGCTCAGATCCTTCGGTCTCTTCGTGTAATCCCAGACAGACTTGATGATGTTGAGATCAGAGCTCTGATGTGTAGATATCCTCACTTCCAGGACTCCTTGTTCTTCTTTACACTGAAGATAGTTCTTGGTGATATTGGCTGTAGCCACAATTCTTCCATGAAGACCACTTCTGACCAGACTTCTCAGAACAGTCAATGGGTGTGTCAGTGCCCCACTGGTTTCTGCCACTTCTTTGCTGATGGCACTGCTGGACATCTTCCAGTTTTTAAGGAAAATAAGCATGAGGTGCCTGACCACTGCATCTATGGTCCTCAGCATTGCCTATTTCTTTGTACTTTTTCACATGAGCTTTAACCTCCAGTCTACTTTGAAATCCTTTCCTGGGAGAGACCTTGCTGATGCAGTATACCTACCTTGTGTCTTGTTTACTGTGCTCAGACTGCCATGGTTGTATGTCCTGTGACACAAAACTGTTTTCCCACAACCTTACATTTGTAGCAGAGTTTGGCTGTTCCTCACCCAGTTTTATGCCTCCTACACATCTGCTTCTTTTTCATTTAATGGCTGTGTTGCAAATGATAATTATTATCATCGGTTTGGTATAATTGGTTAAACATACACCTGACTATAATCCTACAAAATCCCAGACTGTGTGAGAGTACCAAGAAGAATTGATGTTGTTTCGAAGGCATAGGGTGGTCACACCGAGTATTGGTTTGATTTAGATTTCTCTTGTTCATTCACTTCGCATTTTAATTGACACAAATGAACGATTACTACTTCTATTGTAAGACCGTTCTTACTTTGTAGCATTTTATTTCACACCTGCCTAATATTTTAGCATAGTACTGTACATCAATTGTTTTTATTTTCAAAAAAATTCTAAAATGCAAAGTTATTACAAATAGATTTGTGATACTTCCAGACTAAATGAGTATAAATATTAAATCACATCTGTTTTTTTATGTGTAGATTATGTTTTGTGATTTTCCACACTTGTCGGGATGGAACGCGGTTGAGGTGGGGAATTTGAAAAAGGCCTTCATTAACAAAAGTCGTCATCACACCAGACTGACCGTCGAGACACAGGTGAACAGAGATCTTGCCAGCCTCCTTCCCAAAATGATGAAATGACTCCAGGTTAACTTTGGCTGTTTGAACACAGCTGTACTGGACTCTGAATCTGAGACCTGAACTGAACACACACACACCAGACATTTGTTTGTTTTTAAGGGGAAATGTAAAAAAAAAAGAAATTTTAATAATTACAATGGTGCTTGAAAGTTTGTGAACTCTTTAGAATTGTCTATATCTCTGCATAAATATGACCTAAAACATCATCAGATGTTCACACAAGTTCTTAAAGTAGATAAAGAGAACCCAGTTAAACGAGACAAAAATATTATACTTGGTCATTTATTTATTGAGGAAAATGATCCAATATTACATATTAGTGAGTGGCAAAAAGTATGTGAGCCTTTGCTTTCAGTAACTTTCAGAACAGCTTCAACTCTGGGATGTTGGTGGGTTTACTCACATTAGCTGCTCACTTCAGGTCCTTCCCCAACATTTCCATTGGATTAAAGGTCGGGACCATTCTTTGATAGAATGACTTGTGTGCTTACTGTTTGTTTGTCTTGCTACATGACCCACCTTCTCTTGAGATTCAGTTTATGGACAGATGTCCTGACATTTTCCTTTAGAATTCTCTGATATAATTCAGAATTCATTGTTTCATCAATGATGCCAAGCCGTCCTGCCCAGATGCAGAAAAACAGGCCCAAACCATGATACTACCACCACCATGTTTCACAGATGGGATAAGGTTCTTATGCTGGAATGCAGTGTTCTCCTTTCTCCAAACAACGCTTTTCTTTTAAACCAAAAAGTTTATATTTTTGTCTCATCTGTCCATAAAACATTCTTCCAATGGCTTTCTGGCTCGTCCACGTGATTCTTTAGCAAAACTGCAGACGAGCAGTAATGTTCTTTTTGGAGAGCAGTGGCTTTTCTCCTTGGAGCCCTGCCATGCCACACCATTGTTGTTCAGTGTTCTTCTGATGGGGGACTCATGAACATTAATATTAGCCAATTGTGAGAGAGGGCCTTCAGTTGCTTAGAAGTTTCTTTTGGGGTCTTTTGTGACCTCGCCAACGACAACTATTACACACCTTGCTCTTTGAGTGATCTTTGTTGGTCGCCTCCTGGGGAGGGTAACAATGGTCTTGAATTTCCTCCATTTGTACACAATCTGGTCTGACTGTGGATTGGTGGAGTCCAAACGTTTTAGAGATGGTTTTGTAACCTTTTCCAGCACTGATGAGCATCAACAGCTCTTTTTCTGAGGTCCTCCTCAGAAATCTCCTTTGTTCATGCCATGATGCACTTCCACAACATGTGTTGTGAAGAGCAGAAACTTTGATAGAATCCCTGTTCTTTAAATAAAACAGGGTGCCCACTCACACCTGATTGTCATCCCATTGACTGAAAACACCTGACTCTAATTTCACTTCCAATTAACTGCTAATCCTAGAGGTTCACATACTTTTGCCACTCACTAATATGTAATATTGGGATCATTTTCCTCAATAAATAAATGACCAAGTATAATATTTTTGTCTCAGTTGTTTAACTGGGTTCTCTTTATCTACTTTTAGGACTTATGTGAAAATCTGATGATGGTTTTAGATGTTTGTTGATGTGTGACACACACACGTGTGCTGCCTGATGTATGATGTCTGACACATTGTGTTTTTATGGTAGTTTGGTGTTCAAGTTTTGACTTAAACTGTATTTTAATGGCAGAGCGGAACATGCAGGGAGTTATTCGGCACAATAGTCCCCACTTTTTTTACCATCAGTAACATTACGTATTTAAAAACTCAGACACACGTTGGTTCATTGATGGTTTTGGATAATAAATAAAATAGTTATCAGCAGTGACTACAACACAAATAAAAACATTTTATCCAAATATCACCAGTGATCCGACACGTGTTATCTGAGTTTTTAATATGTAATGGTTATTTAAGGGAAAAATGTAATCTAAAGGAAAAAAAAGTTTTAATTAAATTATTTAAATATTCCTCCTCCATGAGCAGAATAAAATGATTACGATACATTTAGACTTTACTTTCTGTGAGGGAGCGTTTAGAGGTGGGCGTCTAGTTCCTATCAACATCACAATTTTGACTCTAAACTTTCTATAGAATTCAGGATTTTATACCAAACCCCTGTGACTGACCATTTAAATCATCTCAGCCATTTCATTATGCACTGAAAATTCAGTGGCGTTCCACGCTAAGAACTGTTCTCTTAGTGTTCACATTGTTATGCAGTGTTTCTATTTACTATGTGTACTTCATTTAGTTAGTACTATTTACTACGGTGGTAAATATTGTTTTGTACATTATGTAACATTGCTTTTTATGTGTGTATGCATTTGTTGTGTTTACGCTGTTGTATAACTGCTGTTATAATGTGTACAATTCAGTTGCACTAATTCTTTTTATACAATAAAAGCTCTGAACCAACTGCATCTGTATGTCTTAGGAGTTTCTCCAGGTATTAGTAATGCAGCTTTCAACTAGACATGAATAAGAAATAAATGAGATCTCAGTGGTGTCTTATGTTTCTTACTTTGATCTCTTTTATGTCTGAATAGAAGCTTATTCTCCTTAAAGGTTCATATAAGACATAAATCAGAAACATATAAGATGATAAACATATAACATAAGACATAATTCAGCAGTAAATCAGTCTAGAATGAGATCTAATCTTTTTCTCCTTTGTCTCTCCAATGTCTTACAAATTATTTCTCATCTGTTTCTCCTTGTTTCTCCTAAGGGGGGTTTAGGAGAAATAAATGAGAAATAGGTAAGCCTTTGTTGAGACAAAATTGAGATCTTATCTATTTCTCATGAGACATAGAAAAGACGATCTTAAGAAATACTTTTTTCCTTTGGGACTGCCTCTCTCACATTCACACTCACACTCGTTTCGAACTAAACACAAACATTTTAACAAATTTAAACACTTCACTAGACATATTTGGACGAGTGCAGCTAGAGACTCTATGCCTCACCACTTAGACTAATTGCGCTTTCCACTTTCACAAAAACAAAAACTATGGGATGACTTAGCTGATCCCAGCATCCATCAAAAACCCTTATAGTCCTATCTAACTGGGCTATGCGCACTCCGCAGGAGAACAAGCACCCAGGTCCTCAATGGACCCAGGTCCTATGTAAACAGCATGAGTCTTACTTCAGGATTTTTATTCAAAAAACCATCCTCATCGCCCAAAGAAAAACTAGCGACACGAGTCTATCTCCAAATTACATTCTAGGATCAAGGAACTTCTCTAAATGACTCGTGATCACTTATAATCAAATTAGTTGCCACAAATCCCTACTCTCAAATTAACTGGGTTTACATTAGGTAAAGTCCCAAGCCTTTGAAACACGCCTTGCGCCATCCTGAAACCTCCTGCCCACAAAATAACTGGCCCTATCTTCTCTTTAATTCTTTATCTGCTCAAAACTGGCCCTCTCTTCCATTTAATTCTTTATCTTATTAATTCCTTATCTTCTCAACTCTTTAATTACTCTTACCTCTAAGTCTTTACCTGCTCAAGGATCCTTCAAGCACACATGTCATGACGTACAAACAACACATAACATAAACATCACCTGCCTCTCCATCTACAAAAATTTATCCCCTAATTTTACAGGGTTCTTAATACTTTGGATCTTAGCTTAAATTTAGTTTAGACAACTCTTACCATCCAGCTTCGAGACAGCATCTCCAAACAAGCACAGAAATTGTAAGCTTAAAGTGCTTACCTGGTGGCCACTAATTTTCTGTGAGTTGTCCGGAGAATGCTCCCCCAGCCAGATGTAGTGTCTTCCAGTCCTGCCGTTGTCCAAATCCCAGCGGTGCCTCCAATTTTCTGTCGTGGTTTTTTGACAGAATACATTCTGCTCACTTAATCAAAAATCACACTCAAGCCGAATCAAAGTTTCAGTGGAGAAGCAGACAATTTTATTGCAAGCAATAAAGGACCACAGCAGCGGTGCGGAGAAGCCGATGATCAACAGTTCTCATGTTCTTTATATACTGCTCAGTACGTTCGGTTCAGACATTATGTCATCATTGTTTTCCAACTTTTACAACATCTGCTCCCTTGGTGCCACCCTTATCTCCCCTCGTGTCATCCTGACCTGGCAAAATAACTTTATCTCAGTTTTTAGTTTCAGCATCAAGTCTATAATTTCTACATATAAATTGTCACTTTGAATAAATTTGCTTATTAATCAAATTACAAATGATTGAGTAATTATACACATGAACATGTGAAATAACCCAAGTTACTGTAGTTTACCCCATGTCTCTGTACAACATATTTTACGCACACACATACCCACACTTCGCAAAACTGGTGAACACATCCAAGGCCAAAGAACATTCTGTACTTTTCCAGCTCAGGGTGAGACTTAGTCTGAACGAGTGACATCACCACAATTAGAAATGCAAATATATAAGATGTAAATAATTATATGGGTGCAAAAATGTGTGGCTTTCGTAGTTATGTAGGAAAAAATGCAATTATCCTATACCTGTACTATTATGTGGCAGATGCTATTTTGTTTCAGAATGTATGTGTATGTATGTTATGTTTGGTATCTATGAGATCCATATTTCAAGGAGACCAAGGTCGTGAGACATACAGCGCTGTAAAATGGTTGCATGATAATGCACAGAACGGACACTCATTTTCGACCATATTAGACACCATTTGCCTGGACTGAGAATAGTGCCATTTCCTCAAACCAGAGGTGCGGTCATTCCCAACAACATGGGGCCTTACATTCTCACCTCAAGACACACACACCGACCTGTATGCAAATTACATATTGCCACAGTCAGCTGACACCCATGTGATAACTTTGTCCTCTTGTTAGATCAAAGGTTTTTAACTGAATGTAAAGATATGTAGCCACAGAACCAAGGGGAGAGAGAATAGAGAGAGCTTTTTAGTTGAGATCCCAGAGAACTTCGAGAGGCCGACACTCGTTACCATCGCAATCCATGTAAGTTTGTATTATTTGTCATGTTTTTACTCTCTGTATTCTGTATTATTATTATTTGTCTTTTGTAACAAATTTACTGTTACTCCTTTCTTTATACTAGTCTTCTAGTAGTCCTTTCTTAGACAGATAATGTATGTGTAATAATAGATCTCTTGAAAGCTGCATAGTTAGACATGTTAATGGTCATTCTCTGCCATATGTAAAAGGCTAGATCTTGATATGATTCTAGCTGGCACGTTGATAAAAGACCTCTGAACTAACTTAATGCATTAATACACTAGACATGTTGTACCCGTCCTCTGACAGACTTAAATAAGGTGTACTATTGTGTTATATAATATACACTGAGTTTGCACATCGGTATGAACCTCTGAACTAGAGTAACATATTAATAGGAGATAACTATTAAAGTTGGATGCTGGGGCTCTTTACCCCACACATCTAAAAACTATATAGAATTTGGAGTCAGATACTAAATTAAACTTGGAGTCAGATATTAAACTTAATTTTTAGTCAGATCATAACAATAATAACACGCATCTATCCTTCAACTGCGTCCTATTTCCGTCTTTGGTCATAGAGCCGCAGAGGGTTAATAAGAGCTGTGATAATCTCAGACATAAAAACCCTACAGTTACAAAGGCATATGTTTCTAACAAATCTTCAACAGGATGCAACTCCGCACTGACCACATGATATTCTCCCAATCCTCTTCTGGATCATCCATATGCTCTCTGGCAAACTTCAGACGGGCCTGGACATGTACTGGCTTAAGCAGGGGGACACGCCTGGCACTGCAGGATTCGAGTCCCTCTCGGCGTAGTGTGTTACTGATGGTAGCCTTGTTACTTTGGTCCCAGCTCTCTGCAGGTCATTCATCAGGTCCCTCCGTGTAGTTCTGGGATTTTTGCTCACCGTTCTCATGATCATTTTGACCCCACGGGATGAGATCTTGTGTGGAGCAGCAGATCGAGGGATATTATCAATGATCTTGTATGTCTTCCATTGGTCTCACAGTTCATTTATTCACACAAAGCCAGAAGTCTTGCTTGTTTGTGGGTGACCAAATACCTGTGTTCCACCATGATTTACAATTAAATTCTTTAAAAATCCTACACTGTGATTACCTGGATTTTTTTTCTCATTTTGTCTCTCATAGTTAAAGTGAACCTATGATGAAAATAACAGATATCTCTCAACTTTCTAAGTAGGAGAACTTGCATAATCAGTGGCTGACTAAATACTTTTGAGAGAGAGAGAGAGAGAGAGAGAGAGTGTGTGTGTGTGTGTGTGTGTGTGTGTGTGTGTGTGTGTGTGTGTGTGTGTGTGTGTGTGTGTGTGTGTGTGTGTGTGTGTAAAAGTACGAAGGCGCGTGCGCAGTGAGCGCCAGTCCTTTGATGTGGGCTCCGGACTTGCTTCAGTCGGACCTGCGCGTTTGCGCGAAACACAACTTCAGGGAAACTAGTTTCAGAAACAACGTTTAATGTTTGAGGGGCTCGTTCTTGTCTCGAAGTGGAAGCAAACATCTGCAGAAATCAAAGTGAGATGGACGATTTAGGTAAGAAGATTTTATCCCTTGACCCCTTTTATCTTTCCTGACTGCCAAAACCATAGCGGTAAACTATGGGTGGAATAGAGCTAATGTGCTAACCTTACTTTGCGCCTGGCTAACTACTGATGAACATAATAACCTTTTGCTTTGTTTTCCCAGAACATTAGCTTGTTTTTCAAATTAAGTGGCCAAGTAGTGAGACTGTGTTTTCGAGCTGCTCCCTTTGCGGAATGTGTTCTTATACGTGTGACCACTCCGTAGGCTAGCTTAGCTTACTAATGATGTTAAGGTTAGTTTGGGAAATCTGCGCGTGTGATCAGAGACCACGTACAAAACGGCGTTTCCTTCGTCACAACTGTGATTTTTACTTTG